>JAPYZJ010002882.1:0-27217 GCA_030522765.1 Ophioninae sp. B BG-2022a | reverse complement strand
ATGAAACACCAAAACCTCTCAAATGTTGATTTTGGAGTTGAAGTTGATATTACAACGCAATTAATAACGAATGACACGAAGGTCATCCCTGTACGAACATATTCACGATGCGAGTGATGAAAAAAAAAAAAAAGATTAATTTAGCTCGGTGACTACAAATTGAACGATTAGTCTTTCCATCTTTGAACAACGGGTAACTACGTTCCATATACAAAGTAAAAGGGTTGTTGCAAGAGTTCGCTGGGCGATAAGGCTTATCAGTATGCTCTGCAGCGAGTGGGGTTCCCATGAATTGAAAAATGAGTTAAGCCTCCTCTCGGATGCGATGTCGTGATGGTGACGTGAAACGAACAAAGAAGTGATCGTGAGACGAGTTACGAAATATCCGTCTGGACTTGACACCTGTTTCGTCCCTTTTTCCAGGTCCCTCTTGTTTTACCGATCGAAAGGGTCGTGCGTTACTTTTCTTCTTTTTTTTTTCGTTTTTTTCTCCTCATTTTTCGTGTTTGGATTTCTCACACGAAGAAATTAATAAACAGGTTTTGCACCGAGAGAATTGGCAATGAGGATCGATCACGCGGAGCCTAAGGTCATAATCGGAGCGAGCTGCGGATTGGAACCCACCAGAATAATAAAGTTAGTTTAAATATACGATATATCAGCGAGGACTAATCGTTCGTATACGTGATCCACCGTTTTGCATTCGTACCTTATTAAACCGAGTCGAAGCTTCATTACGAATTCTTTCCTTTCTTCCACGTTTTTTTCGCAACGAAAATCGAGGTCACTCGGGGCAAGTGTGCGCGTCATCTTTTTCTCAGATATTCTTCAATCTCCTGCGCACACTTGACCCGAATCAAAGAGATACCGATACATTAGAACTTCTATGAAATTTAATTATTAAAAATGATTACTGATTAAAAATTTAATTATTTAATTAAGTTTTTAATTAAATTGATATTAATTTTATTTCTTTTAGTTTTATTTTAGTTATTAGTTTAGTTTTATTAATTTTTTTAGTTTTCATAGTTTTAGTATTTATAGTTTTATTTCTATTATTTATTTCTATTATTTATTTATTTTAATTATTTATAGTTTTATTTATTTTAATTATTATTAATTAAATTAAAATTAGATTAAATTAATTATTCATTAAAAACGTAATTATTAAAATGATTAATTATTTGAAAAAAAAATACCCGAAGAGAACTTCGGTTAAATTTGAACCTCGATTAAACAGGTACACTTCGATGATAAACGAAGCGATGGATCTGATAACCGTTCGTAGGCCAAAGTGCATTATCTATCAACGAAAGAATGTTTGGGAGTCTCCACTTTTGTCTTATCAGCGAGACTGGGACGAATTGATCGCGAGCTCGGAACCCCATCCTTGCATTTCCGTCGAGGCCAACGATCCTCTTTACATTCTATACACATCCGGTACAACCGGTGAGCGGCAACGAATTCCCATTTGAATACGTAAAAATCCAAGCTACTTTTCATTCCAATCGGGAATTTATAAAACACGTGTTAATTTTCGTTCAGCCACGCCGAAAGGAGTTCAGAGGCCAGTCGGAGGCCACGTTGCGACGCTCTGCTGGACTATGAAAACTCTTTACGGCATGGACAAAAACTCCATTTGGTGGGTCGCTTCCGATCTTGGCTGGGTTGTTGGACACTCGTATATTTGTTACGGACCACTCTTGTATGGCGCCACGAGCGTCATGTACGAAGGAAAACCAGACAGAACACCCGATGCTGGACAATACTTTAGGCAAGTTCCGATACCTCCACATCAATTTCCTCCTTTTTTTTTACCAAATACTAGATTGACCATAACCTCAAATCGACAAATGCAAATCTACAAATGTTGTGTTCGAACATAATCTCAAATCGACAGATCTTCTGGTCGACCATAACCTCAATACGACAGATCTTCTGATCGAACATAACCTCAATAGACAGATCTTCTGATCGACCATAACCTCAATACGACAAATCTTCTGATCGACCATAACCTCAATAGACAGATCTTCTGATCGAACATAACCTCAATACGAAAGATCTTTTGATGGACCATAACCTCAAATCGACAGATCTTTTGATGGACCATAACCTCAATAGACAGATCTTCTGATCGACCATAACCTCAATACGACAGATCTTCTGATGGACCATAACCTCAATACGACAAATCTTCTGATCGACCATAACCTCAATACGACAGATCTTCTGATGGACCATAACCTCAATAGACAGATCTTCTGGTCGACCATAACCTCAATACGACAGATCTTCTGATGGACCATAACCTCAAATCGACAAATCTTCTGATCGACCATAACCTCAATACGACAGATCTTCTGATGGACCATAACCTCAAATCGACAGATCTTCTGATCAACCATAACCTCAATACGACAGATCTTCTGATGGACCATAACCTCAAATCGATAAATGCAAATCGACAGATCTTCTCATCGACCATAACCTCAAACTTACAAACTTTCAAAAACGGTACTTTCATCGACGTTTAAGTCTTCACTGGAAAAATGCAGCATCAGTCTCTGCAAAATACATTTACAAATGGTTTTACGATGAAAATGTCGTTCTTTTCAAATACGTATGAATTTGTTGAAACGTATTACGCAATGATCTTGAACCATCAACCCGAAATGACGCCGGGGTCGTTTCAACGTTTCACAGTATTTAACTAATCTTCAAATTCATTTTCTGGAATAAAAGACAATAAACGCAAACTCGGTACTCTGGTGCAAATTGACCTGTCGAAACAACCGTTTAATTGCCGCGGACAGATTCTGATTTGAGTCGTTTACAGAATAATAGAGAGACACGGCGTCAATGCACTTTTCACGGTACCGTCGGTTCTCAGAGTTTTGCGCAGGGCCGACCCGGAAACCCTTCTGGGAAGCCGATACTCAACCAAATCGTAAGTCGATCAAACTATCAGGGTTACATAACGATCTGGCTTTGAACGCTTTCGTGGTAGTTTGTTAATTTGCATGAACAATTTTTCAACAAAATACTTATGGGATTATTTAAAGGACTATAGGGAAAAAAGAAAATGACGCGAATTCTAGGAAATCGTTGATTCATATCGATTAGTAATTTTTTAATATCCGTCCAGTCTTAAATCAAAGCGAATAAAAAACTTCGTAAAATTACTTGAAAAATAATGAATTTGGAAATAATTAGAAATAGAAACGTCAAGTTAAAAATCATTTAAAATCAATTAAATCGATCAAATCTTAAAATAAAAAAAATTAATGAAAAATCAAAAATATAAAAAATCAAAAATTTAAAAAATCAATGAAAAATAAAAAATTTTTAAAATCAATGAAAAATAAAAAATTTCAAAAAGCAATGAAAAATAAAAAATGTTTTAAATCACATAAAAATAGAAAAATCATTTTTAAAAATAGGAAAAATAATAAGGTGAAATAAAAAAATAATAAGCTAGAGCTTGAAATAGTTGATTCGTTGTATTTTCGAAAAAAGGCTGAAAGTGATATTCACCGCTGGTGAACACTGCGATTACGAGTCGAAAGCATGGGCCGAAAGCGTCTTTCGAGTTCCCATTCTCAATCATTGGTGGCAAACTGAAACTGGACACGCTATAACCGCGACGTGTCTTGGACTCGGTCACAGTACTTCACCACCAAAGTACACCACGGGAATGCCATTTCCCGGCTACAACGGTGAGTCTTCAGGGTACCAGAACATTCGACGGATTTGAGTTTTGTTCAGTGAACCCATTTTTTTTTATCGATGCGAACGTTCGTCGGAACGAGTCTATTTTTCCATTTCGTTCAACAGTCCAAATTCTCAGAGATGACGGAAGCGTCGCACCGGCTCACGAGCTCGGAAGGATCGCTGTAAAATTGCCTCTTCCTCCTGGCACCATGTCGACTCTTTATTTGGCGCCGGATCGATTCAAAGATATATATTTCTCAAAATTCCCGGTAAGTTTTATCAATTTAGGGTTTGGTTGGATTTGTTTGGGTTTGGGCTTGTTTGGGTTTGGGCTTGTTTGGATTTGGGCTTGTTTGGGTTCGTGTTTTTGGGCTTGGGTTTGTTTGGGTTTGGGCTTGTTTGGGTTTGCGTTTGTTTGGGTTTGGGCTTGTTTTGGTTGGGGCTTGTTTGGGTTTGCGTTTGTTTGGGATTGTGTTTGGGTTTGTTTGGGTTTGTGTTTTTGGTTTTGGTTTTGTTTGGGTTTGTGTTTGTTTGGGTTCGTTTGGGTTCGTGTTTGTTTGGGTTTGTGTTTGTTTGGATTTTCGTTTAGTTAGTTTTATCTCGGCTAATTTAGGTTTGTTTGGGTTTGGTTATTTTTATCTCAGCTCGTTTAGGTTTGTTTGGGTTTGTTTGGGTTTGTTTGGGTTTACATTATTTCACTTTCGTTCATTCAAAAATATCAGTGCAGGTGAAACGAATAAAAATCAAAATTCAATATTTTGAAAACTATTCGTAAAAGATCTTTTTGGGGTTTTGGAGTCGAAGAAATGTTTGATTTATAACAGAGTTGATGTATATCGTATATAACGTTGGTAAAGTTACGTTTCGTCTACCGTGAGACGGGAGTATTGAAAAATCCGTTTACCCGTCAGGGGTATTACGACACGATGGACGCAGGCTACGTGGACGAGTACGGATATGTATACGTGACTGCAAGAGTCGACGATGTAATCAACGTGGCCGGTCACAGATTGTCAACTTCCGCTCTCGAGGACGTTGTTCTCGGTCACCCTGACGTTGTGGATGCAGCGGTCGTGGGTGTACCGGAACACACGAAGGGTGAAATTCCGCTTTGCCTCTACGTGATGCGTAACGGTACGGTTCTTCTTTATCACGAGGGTGACATCGAATTGGAAACTTACAACGTGAAAAAAACAAAGAAAGGGTGACCTGGGGGAAAAGAAGATGATCTGGGGATAAAAATGATGATCTGGAGATAAAAATAATGATCTGGGGGAAAGAAGATGATCTGGGGATAAAAATGATGATCTGGGGATAAAAATGATGATCCGGGGATAAAAATGATGATTTGGGGATAAAAATGATGATCTGGAGATAAAAATAATGATCTGGGGATAAAAATACTGATCTGGAGGTAAAAATGAAGATCTGGGGGAAAGAAGATGATCTGGGGATAAAAATGATGATCTGGAGATAAAAATGATGATCTGGGGATAAAAATGATGATCTGGGGATAAAAATGATGATCTGGGGATAAAAATGATGATCTGGGGATAAAAATGATGATCTGGGGATAAAAATAATGATTTGGGGATAAAAATAATGATCTCGGGGATAACAATAATAATCTGGGGGAAAAAATGATGATCTGGGGATAAAAATGATGATCTGGGGATTAAAATGATGATCTGGGAATAAAAATGATGATCTGGGGGAAAAAATGATGATCTGAGGGAAAAAATGATGATCTGGGGATAAAAATTATGATCTGGGAATAAAAATGATGATCTAGGGATAAAAATTATTATCTGGGGATTCATATTGAAATTGCCAAAAATGGCGTCTAAAACTTCGCCTAAAACATTCCGATTATCTCTAGATACGAGAACGAACGAGCAAACGATAAATAAGGAATTGATCGAACGGGTTAGGCAACTGATCGGACCAATCGCTTCGTTCAAAGTCGCGGCTGCGGTCAGAGGATTGCCCAGAACGAGGTCGGGCAAAACCTGCCGAAAATCGATCGCTGACCTCGCACGATCGCGAGCAGTCAAGGTTACAATTTACGTTTTTCGTGCTTTTCTTCTTTTCTATCTTCGTTTCGCCTTCTTCAAAATCCCAGATAATAAACTTTTTCTTCAAAAACCCCGTAAAAAACGTTCGTTTCCGGTAACGGATACGAAGATGTTTTGCAATTCCCCTCTTTCCAGGGAATTCAAATTAAATCGTGATTTTTATTTTTTTTTTTTATTTTTTTTTTTATAGATACCAAGCACTATCGAGGATTCAAATGTTTATCGGGACATCAAAGAGGTTCTACAGAAACTCGGTTACGCCAAAACGGCACCGGATCCTGAGCTATGAAGAATACCCGAGAAAAACACGTATACGCTTTACTGACATAACCTAGTTTCGCGGAGTAGTTCAAGCGCTGTAGATAAGAACTTCAAGGTCATCGAGAGTATAGATATATATCAACGTTTCTTGAATCAGAGAAACCGATAATCATATATTCTGAGAATTTTGTATTCTCTTCGTTTGTACTAATGTGTAAACTATTCGTAGTTTCGTACGAATACTCTTTACTTATCACTATCGTGTCACACAATTTTCTGTATAATCAATTTTTTTTTCTTCCTTTAAAATAAACTTTATCGAAATGTCAATTAGTACAACTGCGGTGCTGTACAACGTTCAGGAATATTATACTCGAAGTATAAGATATAGTCAATAGCAGATAGGTTTTCCCAATCAATTCGGAAATCTGTACGTATGTTTCGTTCTTAAAAAACAGCTGTGTCAATTTCAATGTAATTCCACGTGTTGATAGCTTACTAGGAAGGAGTACACTTTTCACCCCGATTTCATGAAAGTATATACCTCGGTATGTCTTCTTTGATAATAAAATTTTTATCTCCTTTTTCTTCATTGATAAACATTTTATTTCGTAGTTTTTGTAACCATTGAGAATTTACGCTTTGGTTTGGGAAGATAACGTGAATTTTTTTTTCTCGAAAGAATGAGAAATAAAACTGTTATAGTATTTTTATTATTGAAGTCACTGATTGAATAAAAATTTTAGGCGTCTGGATTGTTCAAATTTATTGAAAGTCTTGTCAAGAATTCTTTACACCATCGGAGGGTAATTTTTTCACCATCAGTAGGTAATAACTTTTACACAATCGGTCGGTAATAACTTTTACACCATCGCTCGGTAATAACTTTTGCACCATCGGTCGGTAATAACTTTTACACCATCGGTCGGTAAGGTGGGTTTCAGCATTCAAAATTCCAGTCAATTTTTTTACTCTTTCCTCGGGGTCTGTGTACGAAATGCCGAACAAGTTGCATCGACACGAGTTGTGATGATTTTATTAAATTTTTTCAGTTGGATTAAACTGACGGAGCGCATTAAATCGAGCGCACCACGAAAAAATGCGAAGAATAAATTATCGAGTTGATAGATTCGTATAAAGAAGGGTGTCTTTATTCGTAAAAGTATTAAGATTATTGGTATGTATACACGAATTGAAATCTGCTATCCTCACCAACTCGACATTATATTTTCATCGTTTTTCTCTTTTTTTTTTTCAAATTAATTAAACCCGCGTGGAAATTCGTTTCTTGTACGATGTTCCGTAAAGGAATTATTTTGTACATTATTCGCCAACGAAAAAGGCTTAGTTTCCGGAACCGGCGATTTTTAAAGATAAATATGCGTAGAGAATAGAAACCATCGTTGGAAACTGACGACTCGAGACTTTTGTTTCTCTTTAAAGAAAATATGTACAGAAGCGAAGTCGCGTAACGAAAAAAAATTTCGCGTATCGAGAGCAAAAAAAAAAAGTACCGATATCACGATTCGTTACCAAAAATGCGAGGCTTAATTTCCGCAATTTACAATCTGCGATCATCCTCAAGGGTTACTGTTTTCGGCTCTGTGGTACATAGCGAAACAACATTTTGATCGGTGCGTCGTGACTTCTCTTCAAAACGAATATTTCCTAGAGGTTGTGTTATTCGGTGTTTCGTCCGGAAGACGAACCGAAAACTTCCTAATGATATCTAATCAGTCTTCATAGCTTTGGGCGTTGGTTCGCTATTTTGCGAATTTGAATCTTCCGAGAAACCTAAGTGTGCCGAAAAATCCGTCATGCCCTGGGAATCGCTTACAGTGGAAAAACCTGTTGAATATCATTTCAAGAATGGTCGTTGAGTATAATTTCAAAATTCGTTTAAATGTAATGAAGCTATTATCTATAGGATACGAATACCCACATGTATTAGAGTCTTCTGTGAGACCAAAGTTTGAATTTGAAGTGTCCATACCGCTCTTGCGCGCTAATCCATTTTCTTTGTCTATCACCGACTTTCCTTTCTTTTTCTGAAATAAATATCCATGAGTGGCAAAAATTTGGTACGTTTACCAGAGCTAATATAACAAACATATACGTAAAACGAGGTTGAAGTTCGCAACGTTGCGACGCGTCGAAAATAATTGTTTTTTAATTTCTCTATTTCTTTTTTACTGTAATCGTAATTTAAGATGCGGAAATATATGGAGAGCGGGGAAGAAAGGGGAGAAAAATTGGCGGTGCAGGATTTGAGAGGAGAAATTTGAAACGGTGGAGCACTTACTAACCTGCGAAAAAGGCTGGGAATTGATGGCAAAAGAGGCAAGAAAAGAAGCGGAGGAGTGGATGCAAGGTATTGACGAGGTTGCGATAAAGGCCGAAATAATTAATATGTTAAGCGGGAAAATAAATGTGGGAATGTGCCGTTATTTCAAAGAAATAGAGGCGTTATGTGGAAAAATGAAAAAATAGGAAAAAGATGCGAGCGACAGCGAGCGGTAATGGATGAGTAAGCTAGTGTATAAGAGTGAATGTAAAAAAAAAAGGAAGAGATTTTGTAAAAAACTTTATAATAAGTTGTGCAAATAAAACTCTATTATATATATATATACTGTAATCGTAATTAAAATACCTTAACAATTATACAAATCTTTATTGCGACAACATAGAATTCAATTATGAAAAAAAATATTTCGCCAAATAATAGATTTGAGGAAATCAAAAAATGAGAAAAGAAATTTCGTTGCGTCGCAACGACGCGAACTTCGAGTCCGTTACGTCAAGAAGTTTTCGGTGCTTACTTGATCCAGAGTAGATATCGGAACCCATTTGTAAATTTTCATTGTCGTTTCGCCTATCGTTACCCATTTTTTTTCCCTTTAATGAAAATAGACAATTTTCTTTATAAGCTCGTCGTGCTTTTTTTATGAATATGTAAACAATACGATGGAGAACAATAAGCAAGCATATTTATCAACGAATTCATGAGAAAAGTAAAAATGTCATTTTGTCAAATGGATATTCATGTATTATTGAAATATCATTATTTTAAAATCGATTTAACAAGAAACGACGAAAAGTACGCGTTTCTGAGCCGATTCGAAAGCTTTGTAAATATGTAATTGAAAAAGATTAATAAAATTACCAGTGTCGAACTTTGTCAACAACTTGCATGACCCGCTTTATATCATCTTTGGCACGACTACGAGTCTCCGCTCGCACAGAACGTGACATCATTATATATCTCTTTCACAGTATTTTTCCCGTGTTACTTCCTCCACACCGTTCGCTATCCTTCGAGTCGTCCAATGTTTCTTCGTCAAAGTAGCATTTGCTACAATGCCGCGCGTATATTAATCGTAATTTTTTTTTCGTTCGCGATACAAGAGGTTAGGAAAACTGACAGCAAGCAAAAAGCTTCGAATCGCGTAACCGGAGAGTATCACGCTGACGCGCACGATTCCCGCGCCGTTCAGAGACCGGAAGATCACAGCATGAGCGACGCCAAGCGGCGAAAACCTTTGAACGAAACGCGCTCCCGTCGCCATCTTGTTTTTTTCACGAATATGTGGCAATAACAAAAGGATAACGGGGTAGCCGAAAAAATTAATTGCAAATCGAGAAATAACGAATTTTCCGTGACAATTCACGCGCAGAGTGGTCAGTGAAAAGGAAGGTTTATTTTTTCGTGAATATTTCTCATGACTTCGTTGGAGAACGACGGAGCTACGGACGACTCCGTCATTTGTTTGGATTCCAGCGTCGATATCACGATCGAGGATGATAACGACACGGAGAATTTGCCTTCAGAAGGAACGGTTAATTTCGAAAAAACATTGCCACTCGGGGTTGCACCGGATGGATTCATTATCATCGACGAGGTCGATGAATCGGAGAAGAATAACAGTCCAAAGGTTACGTCGAAAGAAGACACGGGAAAAGACCTAGATTCATCAAAACCCATGTTCAAAATTGTATTCAGGGACGAAAATGTATCAAGGTAGACGTCAACTAAAATTTCGTTTGATTTTCCTCGCAATTTTGTAGACGGAAGTGCACACTTCTGAACCATCGGTTTCTCTTCCTCGCAAAGTATAACATTTTTTTTTTTCATTTCTGTCGCAGGCTTTACAAAAAACGGGTACAAGACTTTTTCTGCGGTCTCGTATCCGGGGAATCGAAGATTGACGATTCCGATGATCTCGTTTTAGAGATACGGAGCAAAAGAACAAGCCGCAAACGCAGTTACGATCATTTAGAGAACGAGGCCGTTGACGATCAAAACAACGAGGAAGAACCGGACGTCAATATGTTATTCAGAATTGAAAAAAGACCTATGCTTCAGAACGAGCTAGATATCCCCACTTACGGAAAGGTTGGAACGGTTCTTTTATAAGGCCGTCATTGACGATCAGTCCAAACATAAAAGTAGGGCGTCACTCCAAAATTTCGTCATCAATGGCGTGGAGTCGCGTGACGATCAAAGTGAGTTTGGAGCGACGCCCTAGTTTTATGCCGTAGTTTTATGTTTGGACTGATCGTCAATGGCGGCCTATAAACTTTCCATTGGTTGAATTCCAGCGGAAATGTTATAATTCTTTCGATCAGAAATTCAAACATTGCCCATTTTTAATACATCATTTTTTGCGATTCCGTGCCAGAAATTCGAACGAATATTGGATGCTACTGACAGTGAAAAACCCAAAGACGAAGAGGAAAAAAGGAATTGCAGGCCGAAGGTGACGTGCTTCAATTGTATGGGCAATCACGCGATACGCGACTGTTCGGCACCTCGCAATCACATGCAAATTGCGAAGAACAGAAACGAATTCGCGGCACGAGCCGTTCATAAAGTTGGCCGATATCACGTTGAGAACGGGGGACAGAAATCGGAACGTTTCGTGCCTGGTCAAATAAGCCAGGACTTAAAGAGAGCTCTCGGTATAAAGGACAACCAGCTACCTCAACACATATACAGGTATCGCGAGTGGGATTGTAAAAAGTGGAAGCAAAAATGTTTTTATATTTCGCGACCTATCGCGATTGTCCATTATTACTTGCTTTACAATGTGGTAATTAAATGAGGCGTTGGAAAAGTAATGAAGTTTTAATGGAGAATAATCTTTATTATTGTTTTTCGTAACTTTTTAAAAAGTAATACTTTAGAATGAAAAAATTCTATGGTTAAATACAAAGTTTTCATCGCTGAAACGTCACGAAAACAAATTCTTAATTTCCTCAATTTATGTCGATTTGTGCTGTTTTTTCATTTGATTGATTTATAACATCAGCTGAAAAAATAATTATTATGTATGATTATCAAAATTAAGAAATGAAAAATGACCAAAAAGAAATCTTTACGTTCCAACGATGGAAACTTCAGTCACAATTTTGGAGACTGTGCGATTTGACTTTCCGTGGAAATGGAAGGTTAAATAAAGATGCAATAAAATCTCGTATGTTTTACGAATGATGGAATATATTTCGTCATCATTCAGCTGACTTCGCGGACATAAGTTTTATGGGATCAGGATCCTTTTTATAGTTTCCGTTTCTTGTAACCGTTCCGCCTAGAATGAGAATGCTTGGCTACCCTCCAGGGTGGTTGAAAGAAGCAAAGGTTCAGCACTCCGGCATGAATCTCTACAATTCCGATGGGGCTCTTGAAATGAATATTACCGATGAACCTGGAGAGATCGTCGAAGTGAGCGACCGTTATCAGTACGACGTAAAAAAGATTCAGGATTTCCCGGGTTTTAACGTTCAACCGCCATCAGGAACGAGAGAGGTAGCATCCCCAAAAAAAAAAAAACAAGCTGTACGAAGAGTAAAAAAACAACAGTCCTTATTGAAGGTCACGATTTATTTTTCCCTTCGAAACCCCTATTTCGTCGATAGGAAGATAAGAGATATTGGAAATCCCGCCGATACGCCGAGAATAGTAAGGAATCTTTACTCTCTATGATCAGCGAGAGAAAAGTCGATGGATACAAAAAGAAAAAACTCAAGCGCGTCGAAGAGCCAATTGTCGTTATCCCTGAACAACCTACCGTCGACATGGACGTTGTGCAAAGTGCGGATGGTAAGAAATCCGTTTATTCGTTTGCGTTTGCGGTTCATTCATCCGTTTAATCCAATGCCCTCGATATTGCAGATGTTATTGTCGAGAATGTTTCGATCAATGGTTTTTTCATTCCTCCTTTGCCGAAAAGTCCGATGAAACCACCATTGCCATCTGATTCGGAAGATGTGACAATCGATTCATCGGTATCAGACAATTTGGACGTAAGTGTTGTATCTCTGATAGATCGTTGCAAGCTGTTTTGGAAAAAAGAGGTTAAGGGTCTATTATTTTACCTTCCCGATGTTAAGTAGCTTTAAAAATTAAATTAAAATTAAAAAAATAAATCGTTGAATCGACTCGAATCAGCTGGAGCTCGTGAGGTCGCCCGGGCACGCGGATTCTCCGCCGTTGGAAGATTTGGAACAACGGAAAAAGCAATTACTGGCAGAGCTCGACGATTCGAGTGACCCGTCGTCTCCATCGACGCCGATCACGAGTAGATCGTCCAGCTTAACGTCCCACGGTTCTTCAGTGGGCCAACGTAAATCAACCGCGCCGAGTAACGGCGAAACATCGGAATCCGGTAAACCCGAGTGTAGCTCGACAACGCCATCTCGAGGAATGATCAAATCGATTGATTTTGGTACTCCGATACTCGAGAGTACTTCTCCCTACAGTAAACTTCCGGCGGTCGAGAACTTTGCCAAAGACGTTTGTGATATTATACACTTTGAAAATTTACCGGATTCCACGGGTAAGTACGAGCAAATGACCGGGATTTTGCAAAAAGTTCGAACCGCGTTGGCTACCAGTCAGCAAGAATGACAGGTACAAAGGAACGATGAAAAAGAAAATGCATAATAAATCGCCAATTTTTTTTTTTAAGTATTACACCCCTTTTCGGTAATACTACAACTGACGAGGCAAACTATGTTTCCTTAATCTGCAATGCGCAAGCGTTCAACGAAATGTAATTCGCGCAACGCGAAAGCTAATTATACTTTTTTTCTTTTTTTTTTTTTAAATCACGATAAACTCGATCGTGCTCGTCACGTTTGACAAAGTTTTTTTTCCTTTTCCACACTTACAACTTTTGCTAACTTTTTACGTGTTAGACACGTGCGAAAAATGGCTGACGAAAGTCAGCACCTTTCGAAGAAATCGATTATTTCATTTCGATCGAAACCGGCTTTCTAGGTTAGATTCCTTTTCGAGAAATTTGGCGTTGTACGTTGGAAACGAAAACTGTATATTTACGAGTGAAAGTAATTCACGATACTGAGAAAAAAAAAAGTGTACTTGTTTACAAGCACGGACGCAGCATTTCAATGTACAATGGATTCGGATATGAAAGTTGATAAAAAATGAAATTCGTTGTATCACAGACGGATTAACGTATCTTATATCTTCATAATTTTCATGCATAATATAAGAGACATAATTTACGGTAACTTCGAGACGAGAGAACGATTTTAATAATTATGTACGCGTAGATATATTCGAGAATTGGTACAAATTTGTAATACCATTAAACAACGTAAACAACGTGGAAATTCCGGCGCACAAATTCATCTTCTGTCGCGAATTACTCTGCCGGGAATTTAGATGCGTTTTTCGTATGTACGTAAGTACATACAAACTTGTATATACGTGTAACTGGAACAGTGAATATTTTTTAAATAAACTAAATGAATACGAATAAAAATGATTTCGCGATCGGTCAATGAGACGGATTTTACTTTATTAAAACACCCATCCGTATCCAGCTTATACCGAGATTTTATCTTTTAATGTTCATTAAACCTTACAGGAATGTACAGTTGTAGAATATAATTTTTTTTCGCCTGCTTTCCCATAAAACGATCTAATAATTACAATATTTTCGATAAATGAATTTCCGGCTGTACAATGTTTAATCTAACGAGTCTTTCGTACCAAATACTCGTATTAATTCGTTTCTTCTTTTCGATGAATCTCACTTTTCGTTCCTTGTTTTTTCGAGCACTTGCTCGATGTGCTCGAGAACGATATTTTAAGTTTCGACAGTTTTCCAAATAAATCGTGTTTTCGTTTAAATCATTGCAGTAACGTTAATACCGGATTTAAAACGGTAATTCTAATCAGTGTACACTTTTGGTTTTAGGCAATGTTCACGAAAAGCCCGGTAGATTTTTCGGTAATTATGCAGTTTGAGGACTTTTACGAAAAACAACGGAAAACAATTTTTTTTACCTCAAGTTACTTTCATTTGTTTACTTTTTTGGGTTTGTTTGGGTTTGTTTGGGTTAAGTTAAAAGTTTCCAATTAAATTGACCCGTTAAGAGTTTAAATATACAGAGAAATATTTTTAAATGTCGTATTTTCTTATATATTTACGGACACTTTAAAACCCCATAATTTATGGTATTAATGGAAAAATTCAGGCTCCCCCGACGAAATATCGATAGTGGCGAGCAATGAAAGCAACTCATGACAAAAAATTCGATCATTTTTCGGAAAAGTCCTCAAACTGCATAATTACCGATTTTTCAAAGAACGAACCCTAGAACTCTTAGAACTGGAATTAAGCGTGGTCAAAAAAAAAAATCAAGCAGTGACCACGCGAGCATTGCGTTTATTTTTTGCTTTTAATATAACGTTACTCTTTCGCGTATTATTACAATTGTAAACGTATAATTAATTCCCATAAAAATGTGGGCTTCGATAATTCGAGTGCCCAATTTTGCACGTATGTCGCGAACGACTGTTATGTACCGTATCACCAGTTTATATATATATATG
The DNA here is from genome assembly GCA_030522765.1 of Ophioninae sp. B BG-2022a. Classification (NCBI taxonomy): domain Eukaryota; kingdom Metazoa; phylum Arthropoda; class Insecta; order Hymenoptera; family Ichneumonidae; species Ophioninae sp. B BG-2022a. The sequence goes on along the minus strand of JAPYZJ010002882.1, from coordinate 12,304 downwards.
TGTTGCCCTGTGTGGGTGAACGCGTCCGCGTGTCTCGGATTTCAATACTATTTTTTTCGAGCGGAAATAGCGATCTAGACTATTATTCTTTTTTTTTTCGAATCAATACCATTCTTTCGATCGCGAAATTTCCACTCTCAACGACTTGCCTCCCTAACTCTCTCTTTCTCGTCCTCTTTCCCTTTTGTTTCACTTGAATCAGTTTTACGCTGTTCTTCCGTGCGTTTTGACTCCGATTTCGTCAAAGCTCGTTCAGATCTTCGATTTAATCAGAGAATCGATTCGTGGCTGGTCCGTAAGTCTCAGTTGGCTGCTGGAGGCGGAACTGGTGGATCGTCGTCCGAACCCTTTGTTTAAAAAAAAAAGAGATTCAAAAATATCGTTAAAATCGTTAACTCGAAATTTACGTTTTTAGGTAAAATTTTTCAAATCTTGATTTCTCGAAAATGAAAAATTGACATCGTGAAAAAAGGATGAACCTCTACGTCTGTGAATTTTACAGAGATCCATGGAAGGAGATCGACTTAAAAGTCGATGAGAAAAGTAGTTCCGAAAGTTTTTGAAATTATGTATATTTTGTATATGTGCTTAACGTGCATTTGTTTTCTAGAGCGAAGGTTTGCGGGAAACCTCCAAATTCGAGTGGTACTCACTGGAGCATTGTCGCAAGGCTTGGCAGCGTCCGAACTCCTCTGACGAAGCAAATTCGGTCGGAAGACGTAGAGCAAAATTAACATTCCGGACATCACCATCATCATAAACATATCCGTGTTTGACTGATCACTTTGTGGTCCCGGAACTGGAATCACGATTTCATGAATTTTAATTGATTCAATATATTTTAATTATAATTATAAATAACGAAAGAAGAAAAAGTGATAAATAATTTTCCCTGCGAAGCGATATTTTATCACGTAAAATTTCCGTTAAAAACAAAACAATAAATACGGAAAAATGATTTTGTAAACCAGCTTTTCTCAAATAACGAAAACACGGAAGGAGTGAAGTAAAAAATCGAATAAAGCGAATACTCACGTCTTGTTGTGGGATAGCATTCGTTTTCCGTGCAGCTTGATTGTGTCTGCCGTATCTAAAACAACGAATGCGTGTCACTGACGTTTGTCAAAAGATTATTGCTTCGTGACTTTCGCGAAACGAAGTGTCAAACCACAACAATTTTTCTATCTTTTGTAAAAGATAATTCTGACGTTATCTTATTGTTGTTAATTAATTTTGATTTTTTACGTCGTTAAATGTTTTTCTGAACAATTGAAATACGTCAAAAGTCAAAATTACGAATCGTATGCAAATTTGTACCGTAAACGTGTCGAACTCAAAGCTAAAGAATTCAATTTGTACTCTGAGAAATTCTGTATCGCTCGTACTTTACAAAATACTCACAAACGACAAAAGTCGCTGTACGGCGTCGTTGGCCCAAACATATTCGCACGGATTGATTTCTTTTTCCATCCTGATAGCTTCTCCGGTAGCTTCGACCTGCAAAGCGGAGAAATCGTTAGAAGCCCTGGTTCTTTCTGTCCATCAGCTAATTCTGCTCGTTAACGATTCTTAATTTCAGACTTAGATAAAAAAAACGTGCCGGAGATAATCACGCTCGAATACGAATGTTGGACGTTACGAGTACGAAGAAAGTAGGCGATAGCGAGCTAACAAACTCGTGATCGTAGCCGATTGAATCGGATCTTGGATTCTCGCGCCAGTATTTGCGTAAATCAGCGGTTCGCAAAAGGTGTTCCGCGGAACCCTGGCGTTCCGTAAAAAATATTATCGCACGTTTGGTGACCGACGTTGTTCGCGCGTGCCGACTTCTTTACGCCAGCGGTTTCCAAAAGGTGTTCCGCTGAAGCCTTACGTAGCCAAAAGAGTTCCGCAGCCAAAAGAATTCGAAAACCGCTGGCGTAAATCTTTCGAGCTACGGCGATTATCCGGGGATATTCTTTATACAAGAAGCTTCTAATCAAAGTACCGATTTAGGGAACGATGAATCGGGTAATCATTTTTATAATTGATGAAGTATAGCGAATAACGGGGCGGTGTCATTGGCTGATGTATACCGGCTTAGCATATGGTAAAACAGACACGACGGAGTTTGTTAAAACGACTGTACATAAAGAATTGTAAATTCGACACGACCGATTTCGCAATGCGATTTGATGTTATCATTAAGGGGGTAAAAAAATGAAAAACGAATCAAACCGGAAATGTAGAAACGTTACGAATCTGGCTAATCGATTGTTATCTACGATAACGTGTGGAGAAAAGAATTTGTAGTGATTTTATACGAAAACGTAAATTAGAAGCTTTCTTCTTTTTTACGTAACGCTCGTAACGATTGTCAGTGACAATCTCTAGTAATGAGACGGATATTGAAAATTTCAAGTACTCAGCACTCTCTCCGTATCTGGAACGCCGAAAGTTGCGATCTCTGATGAGCTCGAAGATTCCGCTTGCAACGTTCAAACGCTGATGATTATCGTCGCAATGGCACTTCTGTCACGAGCCTTTTTTTTACTGCTGACAATATTTTTGTGTACTCGCTTGGATGTAACGTCAGCAGCTGTAATAACAGACCGAAGCGTACCTACGGACACACAATTTGTCACTCCGTTATTGGCTCGCTCGATCGGCCTATCAGCGTCCGCGGATTCCGCGCGTCTTGAAAAGCGCGGGAAAACGCCGGGTATTTGAAAGTTCGTTCTTTTAACAAAACTAACGGTTTTTTTTAAGGAGTCTATGAATTACTATACAACAATTATTTTTGGAGATTATGTTATTAAAAATGGCCGTTTTTAAATCTCGAGCCGGAAAATCGATACTTTGGAATGTAAAACGCCCGAAAGGTGAAATCCTAAACCCAAACAAACTCAAACTTTTCACTTCGTAATTTTTATAATTAAACGCCTTTTTCTTTCATAACGTTTTCAACGAAAAATAATTAATGATTAAGGGCAAATTTAATTTTTTTTAACATTTCCGTCCTACAAGGAAGAAAAAAAATTTCGATGAGGGATAACTCTGCTTTTTTTGTAATTCAACTGTTTATGTTTTTCAAAAAAAATTAATTAAAATAAATTATTAAAATAATTTAAATAAATAAAAATTAAATTAAATTAATGAATTTAAAATTTTTAAAATATCATATTTATAATACAGTCCAAATAATAACAATCATCAAGAAAAACCTAAAAAATTGGAAAAAAGCTTACTTCTTCGACCGCTAGAGTGGGGTGTTTCCTCGATTACGAAAGTCCGTTTTGTGGCTTGGAAACGTATCGATATCTCGACTGATTTGAATTCACTTTCGAATTATACATCGATCACGCGTTTATCAATTAATTAATGAATTTTTATATCAAGGATTTCCGTTGGATCCGAGACTGGAAATAACGATGTTTTCGACTATAGGATGGAGTCTGAAACAGAATTGTGGATTGGTCGTTTCTCTTGGACCACGTGACTGTGGCGGGTTTATATATGGTCGGTGCTACGCCACTCTCGTGTCATTTGGTCCATCAGGCTTCACCTACGAGGACTTGGATATAAATCGCATCGTTTTTCTTTTTTTCCTTTTGCCATTGCCTTCCCAGACACTCAACATTCGAGAACCGTGACGATTGAATTAATTTTCGAGTAAGTGTCTCGTGCCCCACTTTTTACATTTTTCTGTCAAAAAAATTATTTTCTTTTTTTTAACGACGAATCGCGATTTATCTTTCAACCTTTTTGGTTCCTTCAATTTTTGCCGAACCCAAACTTTTCTTTCCACGTCGATAAATTTCGCAATCATCGTCAACATTTTTCAAACTACTTTTCTCGATTTCCACTCAAAACCGATTTTGCAATTACTACGTAATAACGAGAAACAAAAGAAACGATTCGAAATCGAAAACGCTATCAAACTGTAAAAACTGTCCCGAACTGTTTAATTTCTTCGTTTTTAATTAACAAGTGAATCAAATTTTACAAAAGAAGGACATAATATTTTTCATTGACCCAAACAAACCCAAACGAGAAAAAAACAGAATATTTTCAATTGACCCAAACAAGACAAAAAAAAGAATATTTTCCATTAACCCAACAAGAAAAAAACAGAATATTTTCCATTAACCCAAACAAGAAAAAAACAGAATATTTTCCATTAACCCAAGCAAACCCAAACAAGAAAAAAAGCAGAATATTTTCTTAACCCAAACAAACCCAAACAAGAAAAAAACAGAATATTTTCTTAACCCAAACAAACCCAAACAAGAAAAAAACAGAATATTTTTTTAACCCAAACAAACCCAATCCAAAAGGGACGGAATATTTTTTTCATAATTAAACATTTTTTTCCTAAAAAAAATTACCCAGTTTTTCGATATTTTTTTTTTTGTAAAAGAAGTAATTTTTTTGTTGACAAAATTTTTCGAACATTGCATTCCGTAATAAAAGAATCGTTTCACGATCGAACCGGAAATCGGTAAAAGGTAAAAATTGATTTTTCACTACAGTCAAAGAGAGGAGCCATGCGATGGAAGAAAATTGATCGTAACGGTGGATATTCCATGTGGAGTTCGGGAAAATCGTCAAGGTGAAAAAAAAAAGGTCAAAAAGATGCTGAGAGGAGTTATCGAAATTGGGCGTTAAACCAGCGGTTATGGGTTTTAATTGCGGGGTTTTCAATATAATCGTGACATTGGGAAGAATTTCTCGTGTGCCGGAAGTCCCAACGGTGGAAGAAAAAGGGCTCGGTGATCGTGAGGAGCGTCAGTGCCTCGGCGTCTTTTCATGCTGTAACATCGCGAGAGGATTGTACCATTAACGATTCTATATCCTGTAAGTAACGACCACATCGCTTTGCAATTATTTCATCCCGATTAATTCGTTATTACGATTTCGATTTCCCCCGAAAAAAAAAAAATCGACGTTAGCTCTCTGCAATAAAAAAACAAACAATTTTTAATGACTTTTTAAAAATCGATTTTCCAAATTTTCCTCGCTCGATTTATTGAGACTTCAAACGCTAAAAGATTTTTCAACCAATTGGTATTTTGGAGGAAAATACTATTTTGTTTGATTGACAAATAAAAATAATTAATACTCGAGGAATGGAAATGACTTTAAAAAATAAATCATCAAAAATATGCAAAATGAGATTAATTATCAATTATTAGAATAAATAAGGTAAATTAAAAATAGAAACTTTCTTAATTTTCAAAAGTCAAAAATCAAAAACGTACACATCGAGATAAATCAACAATTTGAAAATTAATTACAAACGAAAAACACAAAAATATGAAAAATAAATAACAAAGAAAAAATTCTACACAACGAAATAACTAAACAAAAAAATACTCGAATAATCCAATGAAAACTGGAAAACAAATGAAGCAGAACCAACCAGAAATATTCAAACTGAAAATACATAAACAATTACAAAACCAAGTACAATATCTAAACTATCCACATTTTCCAGCATTTCCTCCCAAAAAAAAACCTACTCATTTTCAAAATTGTCAAAAAAACCTCCCGAGCTTCTCGTCAACCCCTAAAAAAGCCCAAACAAAACTTCAAAAAAAAAACCCGAAAAAAACCAATTTCCAGAACGTCCTCCTCGACCTATGCATCGATGTCTTGCACGTAGAGCCTAGGGAGATATCCGGTGGCACTTGACGCGTTATTCGGGACCGGATACTCGAGTGTTCGACAACGAAAAAAAAAGAAAAAAAATCTCCACAACTCAGGACTAAATCGACAATAAAAAAAAAAGAAAATAAAAAATTAAATATATATTATTATCATTCCTATTACAACTTTAATTATTATTACTAAATCGAGCGAACAAATAACGAAAATAATCTAAATTCTTTTATTATTATTTTATTTATGATTATTCAATTATTATTTCATCATTTCGAATAATTATATATTATTATCATTCCTATTACGATTCTTACGAAATTATTATTATTCCGAAATAATACGAAATACAAAAATCCACGATTATTATAAAAATACGATTATCATACGAAATAATAGCAAAACGATTATTACGAAAATAATCTTTATTCTTTTATCATTATATATTTATTATTTCATCATTTGAAATAATTATATATAATTATCATTCCTATTACAATTCTTATTATCATTACTAAATCGAAGCTAACAAAAATCATGAAAACAACGATAAAACTTGATTTTTTTTCTTTTCCATATTTTTTTTTTTATAACGACACGAGATCGAGTCGGTCGTTCCAAATAATAATGAAGCTTCGATTTCTAATAAGAGGAGTTGAATCGTGCGTGTGACAGAAAAGCTCTTGTCGAAGTACTCGATAGCTTTACGTTCTAACCCTTGTCGACCCCCTCCACCTTCCTCTCTCTCTCTCTCGGTTCGACAGCATCCGAGCTGGACCATCGGGAATCACATATCCCCTTCTCTGTTCGCCACCCCCCCCCCCTCCCCTCGATCCCCTTCTCCACTTCGAGTTGCCGGAGATTTCATCCCTAGCGATATCGGTGTGAATATCGCCTTTGAAATAATGCCGTTTGATCGGTACCCGTCAACGCTGCACAATGAGCTCGTTACGCGGGCAGGGGTGGGGGCATCAATATCGAGAGATTTGTGATGTGCGTTGAAGGGCTATCCATAACTTGTCGCCGTCGTCGTCGTCGTCGTCGTCGATCTCGTTGTTGTTGTTGTTGTTGTTGTTGTTGTTGTTGTTGTTGTTGTTGGTACTCACCATCTTGATTTCCTACATGGACACGAAAATTCACCAATTGATTTTTACCCTTGGATTTAAAATTCGTGTACTTGGGATTTTTTTGTTTGGGTTAATTAATTTTGAGTTTGGGTTTGTTTGGGTTTGATACACGGTTTTGAACGGTTTTTTATCGATTGCGATTTCGATGTTTTTTTTTTGTGAATTTATCACGTTGGGGTTGTTTATACTTTTAGGGTGAATAATTCAGTGGTAGTATAGACTTTTTGACATAGTGGAGAGAAACTGGATGTCGAAATTATTAAAATTAGAAATTAATCGGAAAATATTGCATTGAAAGATTTTATTTGTTTACATTAGGAACGAATTCGTTGGTCGAATCGAAAATAAACACTGAAAAATCGGGTCACGATTTTTATCGGGCTGAAGAAATGGACTAAATTTCAAACTGATAGATTTCAAATCGTTTTTTAATTAAATTTATTTGCATATTTACAGTACTTTTAGCAATAAAAATTTATTAAAAAGTTTACAATATTTTTAGTAATAAAAACGTATTTATTACAGTAATAAATATTTATTTATTACAGTACTTTTATGAATAAAAATTTATTTTAACGTTTACAATATTTTAAGTAATAAAAACGAATTTAAAAATTAACTGTATTTTTGGTAATAAAAATTTATTAAAAAGTTTACTATATTTTTAGTAATAAAAACGTATTTAAAATTTAACTCTATTTTTGGTAATAAAAATTTATTTACATATTTACAATATTTTTATTAAGACTAATTTCGAAACTGTTACTTTTTTTAAGAAACATCTGAAATGACATCGAGGGTGGTGAAGACCTCGGCCCCGGGGAGTATCGACGGCAGTGGCGACCGTCGTGAAACATGGTCCGGCAAAGTCGATTTTCTTCTGTCCGTTATCGGCTTTGCCGTCGATCTCGCCAATGTCTGGAGATTTCCATATCTTTGTTATAAGAACGGAGGCGGTGAGTAAATACTTGTATATAAACAAAAATTATAGAATTTTTTTATTCGGGTCAAAAATCGAAAATCCCGAAAAAAAATAATTACTAAAATAACCAGAAATAACCAGATTTTTTTAGTAATAATTTTTCAATAAATTTTTTAAGTTTTTAACGTATTTTTAGCGTATTTTTTATTTTTATTTTTATCTTATTTTTTATTTTTATTTTTAGCTTATTTTTTATTTTTATTTTTAGCTTATTTTTTATTTTTATTTTTAGCTTATTTTTTATTTTCATTTTTAGCGTATTTTTAGCGTAAAATAAATTTTTAGCGTTAAGAATTTTCCTTCCTTTTTTCAGGCAATTTTTTCACTTCCTCTTAAATAGAAATATATATATGTATCACGACCTTCATTAAGCCAGAAATTTCGTAAACCGGTACGAGGTACAGAGGCTGAAATAAACGTTTTAACGAGAACGCTTGATTGGCATTTGGCCCCCGGAAAATGACCTCAAACTAGCGCTGCATTTTTTTTTCGCTCACCATTTTTATTTTTCATTTAAAAATAATTTCGTCGTAATCCGGGAGAGGCACGGCGGGCCGTCCGAGAGCGAGAAATAGTCGGAGAGTAAAGGAGCGAAATAACAGAGGTTGAAAGCTCCTTAACTCTGGAATGAAGTAAACCAAGCGAGGGAATTGAAAACCTTGATTTTCTCGTTTTAAACATTCGGAAATGGTGAAACGTCATTTGTAATTGTTTCTTATTGCAGTCGTTGCACAACTGTACCCTCGAGCTTTCCCATCCGGTTTTTCAGTCCTGCCCAATTAGAAAGCAATTATTCCATTAATTGTCAACGGTTGGAACGAAAATCGGACGAAAATTTTTTAAAACGAAAAAAAAAAACAAATCATTTCTTAATCCATCAAAAATTCATTTTACTTCGCGTATATAATACATCTTAAATTCTCAAGCAAAAAAAAATGAAATCGAAAATAAATATAAATAAAAATAAATAAATAAATAAATATAATTTAAAATAAAAACTCAAACCAATAAAATCGAAATTTAAAAAAAATCAATATTATCAAAATCAAACCAATTCGAAACCAAAAAAAAAACGCAAAATTGAAAAACCCTTCGTTCCAACCCCTTACAAAGTCACAGCAATATAAACAAAAATAAATAAATAAATAAATAAATATAATTTAAAATAAAAACTCAAACCAATAAAATCGAAATTTTTAAAAAATCAATATTATCAAAATCAAACCAATTCGAAACGAAAAAAAAACGCAAAATTGGAAAACCCTTCGTTCCAACCTCCTACAAAATCGTAGCAATATAAATAAAAATAAATAAATAAATAAATAAATAAATATAATTAAAAATAAAAACTCAAAACAATAAAATCGAAATAAAAAAAAATCAATATTATCAAAATCTGACCAATTCGAAACCAAAAAAAAACACAAAATTGAAAAACCCTTCGTTCCAACCCCCTACAAAGTCGTAGCACCTTCGATATTCAGGAATCTTCGATCCCGAAGCCTGATGACTGATAGGTAAGTGTCCTACCCTGCGAAACGTGTTTCACCAGAACGAGATACGATTCGTGATCAAAGGTCGTCCCAAATGGGGAATTATAATTAATGTATCAATGTACTTGAAAATTAGTGACCGATCTTGGCCTGGTGAGGTTCTGCTTTTGCCACGACTTTTCATCCCCCCCCCCTCCCCCCTGGCCCTTTCGTGTGTAAATGCCGTATTTCTCACCAACCCTCCCATAAAGCCCACAGTGGAATGGAGGTTCTCGCGTGTTCCTCATATATATACAGGGTGACCGGAAATTCGACCTATTCCTTCAAAGGGGTTCGAAAATTAGCTTTTTAATATTCAGATTATTGAAAATTTCGATGAAAAATTAGTTTTTAAATAATTGCTAACTCTCGATCTCTCAGAAAAGTACAAAATCGTTGTTTACAATAGCGTATTTTTTTTTTTTAGAATTTTTTATTTTAGGCAGAAATGAAATTTTTTAGAAAACATAAAAACATTAATATCTCAATAACCATCGATTTTCGAACCCCAGTTGATGGGACATTTTTTGTTGCAAATGACCTCTACTATAACCCCTTTGAAGGTATTGGTCGACTTTTCGGTCACCCTGTATATGTAACGAATGACGGTAGAGGGTTTCATATGCGCGTATGGTCTCTCTTCCATACCCTCTACCGGCACGAAGATTTAATTGTGTTAGCAGCCGCTTTTGAGAAGCTGCCGTATCACTGACAGAGCGGGCCTTAATCATATTCCTACGGGACTTGATAGAGGAACTAATGGCATCGCTCTACTACCAACCTCTCTTCCCATCCCCTCCCCCACTCTCGCCCTTCCATCCATATGCTAGGTGTCCTCTTTCGAGCTCATTTCGCCCATTCCTCCTCACCCTAATTCTTCTCATCTTCCCTCGCCCGGTTCTTTTCTTGGCCAATCTCTTATCCTATTTTTCCCGCCGGTTTTGATATCATCCATGGAGGAAGATCACAGCTATGAAAATTCGCAAAAGATCCATCAATCCGCTAGTACTGTTTAAATATATTTCAATGTTTTGGAAATTTTGATTTTTTTTATGATGGAAAATATATTTGTGGGTTTTGGATTTTTTTTTTGGGGGGGGAGAAAAATTATTTGGAAATATGTAGGTTTTGGAGTTTTTGAATTATGATTACTTAGGAGGATTGTCGAAAACGAAAAGGCGTCTCTAGATTTTTGGTGATTTTTAAAGTTGTCGATGTTTTTTCAAATTTTCGATGTTTTTTTAAATTTTTGATAGATTTTCAAATTTTTGGTTTTAAAATTTTCGGAAAATATGGGTGAAGCGCTGCTTTGAATGCAGTTTATTCACCACCGCATTTTTGTGAATTAAATAATTTCATATAATTCATAGAATTCTATAATTTTTCTAGATTTTCGATAATTTTTTAAATTTTCGATAATTTTTCAAATTTTTGGGCTTCAAATTTTCGGAAAATAACCGTGAATCGCTGCTTTGAATGCAGTCAATTCACCACCGCATTCTGGTGAATTGAATAATTTTATATAATTCGTAGAATTCTATAATTTTTCTAGATTTTCGATAATTTTTCAAATTTTTGGGTTTCAAATTTTCGGAAAATATGGGTGAAGCGCTGCTTTGAATGCAGTTTATTCACCACCGCATTTTTGTGAATCAAATAATTTTATATAATTCATAGAATTCTATAATTTTTCTACATTTCCCATCATTTTTTTAATTTTCGAAAATTTTTCAAATTTTCACTTTTCAAATTTCCGGAAAATAACGTTGAATCGCTCCTCAGAATGCGGTCAATTCACCACGTACTTTTCACTATTGAACGCGTAAGTCGTGGACGGTTGAATCGCATTTTCGAAACGCCAAAGACCAAACATCCGTTTTCCGAATGAAGCTTCCTGAAGGTGAGAGGCGACTTTTGATCGTGGTCCGTGTTAAGGGTGCGAAGAATGAATTAAAGCGGATGACATTTTTGCCCGGGGGCAAATAGCGTAGCTACTACACACGAGTCGAGAATCGAGGAAATATCCGTTTTACGAAATCTAGTCTGGACGCTGCGAATGCACCGAGCAAAATTACGGATACCCACGCGCTCGTTTCACGATCCGTATAAAATATATGAATTCGTACTACTTCTTCTCGATTGTTCGAAACAACCGAGGAAATTGAAAATATTGGGAAACTTGCAAAGTTATATGAATATTTATAATTATTGTAATTTTATAAATTGTTTATTGGTAATTTATTGAAATAATTATTATGAATTTGCAATTTACAGTTTATTTATTTTTATTTTTATTTATTTGTGTATTTTATTTATTTGTATATTTTTATTTGTATATTTTCTTATTTGTATATTTTATTTATTTGTATATTTCATTTATTTGTATATTTTATTTATTTGTATATTCTATTTATTTGTATATTTCATTTATTTTATTTACTCCATAAACTATGCCGAAATTTATAATGACCATAAATCTATAATTTCTTTCCAATAATTCGAATCGATCGAAAAAAACATTCTCCATTTTCCATTTCCAATAAAATTTATTTTTAATTTGAAAACCTATAATTTTCTTAAATAAAGTAAAAAAAAAAAACAAAAAAACAATAAATCGTAAATTATTAAAAAAAAACAATTTTTCAAAACTAATCATCTGAAATTTTGAAAATAAAAAAACAAAAAAAGAATCGTAAAAACATCGAGAGTACGAAAAAAAAGAGAGAGGGGAAGAAGAGAATAAAAAAAAAAAAATAGGAGGATGAAAATGTGACGATATTCCAAAAGGATCGAAATGGAAAAGGAAATTAATCAAAAGGGCTCGACACACGGAACGTTATCCCCTCTGATGCGATTACGGGGCTGGTAAATCATCATCGTTCGCGACGTTACGTCTTTCTCTGGTCACGAAAGTGCCCACGAAAATACCATTGGATCGAGCTCGTCCTTCCAACTGGGAAAAGTAGAGAGGAATCAGGAGTCGAAAAAAAAAAAACAGCGACCGGAAGTGTAAGGCAAAAGAG
>JAPYZJ010002881.1:0-18659 GCA_030522765.1 Ophioninae sp. B BG-2022a | reverse complement strand
TTTATTTGGTATCAAATACTATCCATAAAATTCTTAACAAACATCAACATCTTAGAAATAATCAACATTTTCTGAAATATGTCATTTTAATGAACATGACAAAAGTGAACATAATATGGACTATATGGTTTCAAATACGGACCATGGTCAATAGGGTTCAAATTATATTGAAAATAAATTAATCGTATTGCTTTAAATTAAAGCAGTGAACTGTTAGGGCTATACTAATTAGCGGACATAATTCGCACACATAGAAGTCAATTTAGGTACGCGGTATGGTTTGGATGCTTTTGGAAAGTCCATTTGTTTTTCTCTCACGGCTTTAATTGCATCTGCCATCGCATTTTTATCCCATGCTTGTCTGGTCTTTTCTGTTATTGTAAATGCCATCCTAAAACAATTAAATTAAATGTAAGTGATTGTTTTGAATATGGACCATTAGTCCATATTTAAAACATGCCGGTGGTCCATATTGTAATACACATCCTTTTTGAGGCTAATATCGTTGTTCAGAAAAATATACAAACTATAGGATATTTCAAGTTACCATAAATAATTGTAAAATAACTCACGTTTCTCCTGGTTTAGTCCACTTTTACATTGAGTATTATCTGTTCAAGCTATAAGCTTACACAGGTAGGTAAAAAATTACATCGCGAGTCGACGAAAACTAAAAATGGCTCCTGTGAACATATGCGCTCTCACTTCCGGTCCACAAGCGATTGGCGATCCGCAGGGGAGGTGAAGCTTAGCGTGCACTGATCGCCGGCTTGATACAAAGGACGTTCTTTTAGAAACGCCGGTGTTATATATATATATTATATATAATATTATATTCTATATAGATATTATAGAACCAGTCCATATTTGGCGCACTTACTCTACCATTTTATCGCACGGCTTTTCCTGTGCTGGTAATTGCTCGAGAATTTAGTAGCTGCCTTTATTGAGGAACTTGCGCCGCGTGCAGCTGAGATTTCCTGGTGGATGATCACGCTAAGAGATCCTAATTGAAAAGGGTGCTGAGTTCGGTTTCGACTCATATTTCATACTTCGATACACCGATTTCTATCATCATCTATTCTAGTCCAAAACTCACTCAGGACTCCATCCGACCAAACTCAGTTCCGTCAGCTTTCACTGCTATTAGTTTTCTAAAAAAAAATGGGAAAGAGTTTTTCAAAGGTTTTTGGTAGTAAGGAAAACAAACGCTGGTGAACGGACAGTTCGTTCCATCAACTGGATATCCATGAAAAATAGTCGAACCCAATCTTTTTCTCAGATTTCAGTTTGGTTGACTCAGATATTTATAACTACGAAATTATTCGGATAAAAGTTCTAAAATAAATCGTGTATAATTACTCCATCAAGAACTATCATTCCCCAAATTTTCATGAATTTCTGCCATTTTTCTGTCGAGTAATACCTTAATGTGGAAAAAAAAATGGACTCGAGCCACGAAAATTTATATGGAAGGTTCGTCCTACCACCAATCGGCGAACTTGTCCGATTTTCTCGCGCACCCACCCTCCTTAAGTTGAACGATTTTCTCGCGAAGCCAACCCCCTTAAGCTGAACCCCCGCGTATCCCAATGAACGGGGCCACAACCCCTACGTGTTTCCTCGAGGTTTTATTCAGCCCTTTTCCTCTGCTACCATCAATTGCTCAGGAATCCATTTTGAAACTTTGTCTATCTTTACAGCACATTGTACAGCCTTCGCCAAAAGTATAAGGCACCCAACATATTCCTAGTTTTTCTAGTTGAAAATTGCGTTCCACAAAAAAAGATTATATATTGCTTAAATAAATATTCGACGATGTCTTAGCTTCTATCGAAGTAATTGCAATAGGTTTATTCGCTTTTTTTGAATTTTAATATTTAATAGTGATGCCTAACACGTTTGACCGAAAGCCATTTATTTGCCTGAAAATTCCCGTTGGGCTATTCAACTATCAAGAATCAATCAACCCGGCTAGTTGACGCGTTTCTACAAACGTTAATATTATGAAGAGTGAAAAAAACGCGTTTGGTTTCATGGACGAGACTGGATCGCGTGAGCGATGTCTCCCATCCATTTGATCGAGTGATTGTTAGCGTACAATTATCTGATCGGGGACAAAGACAAACGAAATGTCGCAGACTTAGTTATTCTCCCTCGATGCTATCTCGATTTTTATAAATATTTATAACATAATAGAAAGGCAGATATTTGAGGACGTTTTGGCGAATACTTTACATTGGATCTGATCCCATTACTTTGTCACCATTACACAATTTATAGAAACGATGGAAATTTAAATTCCCTTTTCTAGTTCAGAAAATCAACCAAATCGATCATTAAAGTTGAATAATAAACGGATGAGCTGAACCTCAAAAATATATAGGTCCTGTTGCTGACGAAAACACCAGAAAATGTCTCGAATAAAAAAAGTAGATATTAAGGTATTATTTTCTACTCATTACCTTTAGTTGGTAAATATCGGGATAAAAATCGTTTGTTTTTAATGGTACAAACCAATCAACTGTAATTATGAATTAAGTAGTGAAGATCGAATATACATGATAATACCAATATCTGACGACATTTCGATATTTCTCCAGATCCGGAGTTTCCTTTCACTTGGACATCTCCAGATAACTGTTTACGATATTCGCATCAATGTTTCCGATGCTTTTGCCATTCAGGGATGGAAGGGTCGCGCGAACTTTTTTCTCGACCACAATCGATCGTGAACTGGTACACAAAAGGGTACAAAAGTACAATGCAAAGAACGATCAATGCTCAACTTGAACTATTTCGATAAGAATTCGTCACGCGTCCCCAAATAGAAAAATCGACTTTCGACGGTCGAGCGTGGTGGTCGCTCGGAAAGGTCACGAATGAATAGTGCGCCCAGGTTTTCGTTCCAAGCGAGAGAAGACGCCGGGAAAGATGAACGTCACGGAAACAATAGGGTCGAAAAATTTTTGGTGGAAGTCCCTTAACTTTTGTCGTTATATCATGATGGCCAACAAAGGCCGGAAACGGGATAGCCCTCAGCGTTTTATTAACACGTACAAGTTGGGGAAAAGAGTTTTTCCCAGTTTTGTCCCATATAGCTCTTCCCATTTCGACGTTCATATCGATCCAGCGAGTCCAGGGAGGACGCCCACTCTCCGCACCATCAATCGATAATGAACGACTGAAACGCTCCCGCGCGCAAAATCCGCGAAGGAGATCGGCGGAGGGAGGGGGGGGGGGGGGTGTGACGAGAGGGCGAATGCAACAGCGAGAAAACACTATTCGAATTCTTCCAACGTCAGTTTCTTGGTGTCTTCGATAACCAAATTCTAATGTGAAAATGCGCATCGCGTATTCAATCTTTGGTTAACGTTTTACTATTTTCCAGACGTCACGAGGAATTCCATATTTTTTAGCGAGATGTGACAAATAGAATCGCGAAGGTTGGCAGTCGAATAAATAAAGAGAGAGAGAGCGAGAGAAAGCAAAGATAGGAGGACTGGAAGACGCTGTTGGCCTCCCTAGAATACTCGTTTGTGGATTGAGTGCAAACCCGTATAATTGAATTTCCCACCATGAATGTTGGAAGGCACCAGAGCGGAATTCAATTACAAATAAGCATCTGTGCCCCCCGTTGCAAGCCGCTTCCTCGCAGGCTCCGTCGAAGCTGCTCTTCCTCTCTTTCTCTATGAAAACGTCACTATGTGCGAGGGAATTAGCATGTTGACAATCGAACTTCGCCAGCTCTGAAATATCCACAGTCGCGTATTCGATTGCTGGTACTTAGAGTCAAGGTTACGACAAACTCAGACACACTCCAACGGAGCATCCGAATGATGAATTCTCGATGGGATTTGCGCGCAACGCCATCCAACTTCGGGCTAACCTCTCGCCTAGAAACCGGCAGATGAATCCCGATTATTTTTTACGAATAGCTCGTTGCTGAAATGATAATCTCGTTCGGGAAGATTTATTCTACGTACCTTTAAGTATTTCCACGATTTTTTTTCACAACGTTCGATAAAAAAAAAAAAACATTTTGTATTTTTGAAAAAGTTGGTCTGCGGTGAAGTTTCATGAAATCATTCATTGCTCGGAGCAAATAAAATTGAAGAGGTCCTAGATATGACGGGGCAATCGTATATTAAGGATAAACATTCAATTTCTCGTGATAGAGCTGGGAAATATCAAAGCCATCTTTAACTTAACAAAAAAAGCTTCAATATTCAAATAACGAAATATTTATTAAATCTTTCCTACGATTTTCCCATCCATAATGAAATAATCATGAAATTTTTCAATTTTTCAGCATATAAAGAACTATTCTCGTTTTAACACCTGGGCTGACATTCACTTGCTCCATTCTCTAACGCCTTAAGAAAAAACTTTTTTTTTCTCGTTTCAATAAACCGAGTAGCCAACATTAGAAAAAGTCGCCTATCAGTTATCTTTATCGCAAAGTCAGCCTACCTTTTATTGACTTCCATCGCTAATCTTCGTTTTTGTGGTTACGTCAGATTTATCGGATCATCGAAATCTCCACCTTAATGGACGACGTGACGTTCTGTTTGGACACCAGGGAATCTGAAGACTCGAACCAGGTATATGGTCGTGTAAAGTGATAATAATTATGTACGGTAGTAACGTTATTTTAGCCGCTCCCCCCCCCCTCCCTCCCCCCACACCATTCTGCCCTTCGACGCCCTTCATCGAACGGATCCCCTTGAATATGCGTATACATATTCGTATAAATATAAATATACGATGTACGATAAAGGCAACAACGGCAGGTTAATCACTACGCGAGTTGAACGCTGAATTCTAATAGAGAGTGAATGAGCCGAGGCCCTCCACGAACGTTGAGCATGTATCGCTTTTAAATCCGGTTACGTTCGCGCGGTTTGGAGAGCGTCGATTTGCATGGATTTCATGGACACTAGATCCTTATATGCATACGTATGCAGGGGTATGGATGTGAATAAGGATATATGGGCCATTTTATGGCGTGCAACCTTCAAACCCACACACGCACTTTTCACGTTTCGACCATTGAACGTTATGAACATTGTGAAGGAACACGTATAAAAATTGAAAAATAGAAAATTTAAAAAATTCTAACAACAAATAGACAGTTAGAACAATGAACTTTTGTTCGGGTTAGTTTGTAAGAATGATTTACTAGCTATTTTGTAATATTATATTTTAAGGATTTATTATTATTAAAATAAATTTACTAATATATTGTATTGCGAAGTAATTGTGATTTATTATGACTCATAGTTTAATAATTTTGTATCATTGATTTCGAATAATTATCTTTTATTTACTTGTGAAATAATTTTCTAGTTATTTTATAATAAAATATGTATCTATTTTATTTAAAGTCGTTAAATTTAATATTTGCGTAGTGTGGGTCATAATTTGTTTCAATTTTTTATGTTAATTGAAGTTTATCTCTTAATTCGTACAATCTCTACTTTTACAGACTGTATTAAAAAATGAAAAATAATTTATTTTGATCAAATAAGTTAAATTTAGTCTGATTAATAAATAGAAAAATATTCAATGTTTCATGCTTCCCAGTTATCATCGTGTCGTTTACTGTTTTTGGTGTACCTACTGTTCTTTTTAGTGAATGATTTTCGACTGTTGGGTCACGCCGGGATGACGCAAAGTGGATTGCCCGATAGAGGATAACTTGTTGTGACCAATACGAGGGTCAACAGCAGATTTCGACTAAACTGCATTTACTCTATATATCCAACGTAGATTTAGCTCTAAAGTAGATTTATATATATATATATATATATACATATATACGTTCATATGTTTATATATGTTGATATACTGATGAGCCTATCACACTAATCATCGAGAATTTGGATCCCGGAGTAAGCACCTAGCAATACCGAAATCCAGAGTCCTGGACGATAATCACACTTCTAAATTGCCCCTCGTGAAGGGCGTCGACCCTTCGGGCTGCTATGCCCGGTAATGGGTTCATCATTCGTCGAAGTACGTGGGTCCAATTAAACGCAACAGTCCTGTTACGAATTGTCATCCCTTTTCGCACGTTGTAACGAACAGAAAAATTAAATAAAAATATAATGGGTCTTTAATCCTAGCACTAAAAGTCGGAAGTTGAAAAAATAACGTACGATTTTTTTTGTTTCGTAAAATGGAGTGAGTATTGATAATTTTTAGATAAAAGCACGTGGGAAACCAAATATTTCGATGATTTTTTATGAAAATTTAAACGCATTGCGATGAAATTTCATCGTAGCATTGAAGGATAAATACTTATTTACGTAAATTCATTTTTTTCCACATTTGAAAGATGGTTATAAAGTACAAAATTTTATTTTATTATAATTAAGAGAATGATAAATATAGATTCATTTGGAAAGATGTAATACCATTCACTGATTGATCCAAATTGCTTTATTTGAACATATAGTAAGCCTGATCGACTTCCTGCTAATTAAGATACAACGCGAAACAAAAATTTTTTTTTCGGATTGAAAATTCCCTCAGATTTCAAAGTCTCTCATGATTTTTTTTCCGCAATTCATAGAAAACATTCTAGAAAAATGAGTGCAGTGCAAATTCAGTGAGTCTGTACAAATACCACTAACTATCTCCCTACAATCTCCCAGCATACCTATAGCACCGAATAGTCCTCGAATTTCCATCGAAGAGGGCAAAAAAAGAAAATCGTCCCCAAACTTTTTCATGGTAAATAAAAATGGCGAAAAATTGGGAACTGCGTCTACTCCGCGACTTCATCACTACTGGTCCTCGCGATCATTTTATTTGACAAAAGCATGCAGCCTATGCTACCAGCGACGGACTTTTTCGTATGTATGAAAAAAAAAAATTAATAAAAATCCAGCATGGCTCGAAGTTCATAATTGCTGCTACCTAGAGGATTTTTTCCATGCATCAACATTTGCACTAAACGTTTACGTTTTTCGAATGGACGTAGCTTGGATCATGTGGGCAATCCATGCACCCTTTTCAAAGGGCACGACGGTAGAAAAAGTTGAGAGTTTTGGACAACGGTGTTATGCAAACGTGCACTCCGTTGGTGCAGTTTTTGTCAAAGGTAAAACTTTTCTAATGGGACCACGATGAGAATTTATAGCTGTGTAGGGTTGCAAACTTTGGATAGACCTATACGTACGTCTATCTGCGAGATGCAATAAAATACAAGGTGAGCATATACGACTCGCATTGGCCACACGTTTGCGATCTTTTTGTGTGTCTCTCCCTCTGCTTTCCCCTCTCTCTCTCTCTGTTGTGCATCCTAGTGCACTTCGAAATATATGTCTCTCTATCTCTCTCTTCGTACACCCACACACTTCTGCTCGACATATCCTTCCGCAACTGTTATCTCGCTATTTTCTCGGTCGTTAACGTCCTGCGTGCACACTCCCCATGCCGGTCGTGTGGATTCACGAGGGCTTTCGGTACCGACGAAGAGGGACCAAAACAGCCCCTGACGATCGCACCCCAGAAGCGAGAAATACACAAATGGCTCGCTGGGAAAGTTTGTCCCTTCTCTTGAAGCTTCTCCGGAGTCTCCGGTCTCGAATTTCTAGAGAATCGACGATAGAAATGAACCCGATACAAACGGCTCAGATACAGTCGAGTTGCTTCTGGGTTATGTGTACAAAATCTATTTATGCACACCGATATCGAATCAGATTGTGCTCGACTGGATGGGATTTGAGAAGTCTAAATTTACTGAATCAAACATTTCTGGAAATTGAAGGTTTGGTGCAACGCACTTTCGTATCTTGTCAGACATGTGGTAAGAAGATGCCAAGACGGGACGGGACGGGAAAATTGTCCTCTCCAAAATATCTATCAAGAAAAGCGGATAAATCTTCTGGGTTGCCGTATTTCGGTTCTCCGATTTCATCAAGAAGAAAAGTGGACGAAATAATAGTGGGTGATGGTTTAGCGTTTTTCTGTTCAAAAACGATTTTTAATTATTGCCCCTCCGAGTATTTATTATCAGTTACAGTCAATTAACGATTTATTATTTTTTCTTAAAATCGATGAATAATGTACGATTTTTCTTTGTCGATAATTTTCAAGTATCCTCACGGAAAATTCCACCGAATATCTTACTTTTCCTCGCACGATCGGTTTTATGCCTGAATCTTCCATCAATATTTCGATTCAGACGAAGCAATCACGTTTTTGTCAAAATTGCTCCTCGTTAGCTTTTCGCGATGAGCTCTTTCTGAAAGTAAATTGTTTGTTTTTTATAAGTATTCATGAATTTTTGGAATTGGCATTTCGGCTCCGGTTTGGTGGAAGATTGAAGACGGCTACGGCGAAACGTAGGGTTTCGGGAAGAAAAAAAAGGGCTCGTACATCCGGTAAGAGAAATAGTGTCCCGTGTGGTGTTGGAGGAGATCGATCGCGCATGGTGAATAGAGCGATACTGAAAACTCCCTACGAAAACGTATTCGCATAGAAATCGTTCAATCTCGTCACTTATTCGTTCTTGATTGTCGATCTGTCTCGGTAAATCTGCGGGCGAACGTGTCGCACGCGCGTATTCGCGTTCCGCGACGTAAATCGTCCTCGCCCGAGGCCAAACAGAGCCGAGAATCACGTAGAAAAGATTTTTCGTAATTTGTCGTGGCTGTCACACACGCGGCGAGAGTCCGCTGGTAACTTGCGGTCCCGAGATCGTATATGTTTTACGTTGAATCGGAAAACCCTTCGAAAAGCGGAAAACAAAAAAAAAACAAAAATCAATAATAATTTTTCAAACGTTGGGAAAGAGGAATTGAAAATGATCGAATTCACCGAGCAAAAATCGGTAAAATGGTAGTAAACATTTTTTTTTAAGACAATAACACGTGCATTATTGTTCTATCTAAAATTCTCATCCTGTAAATTTCCAAGAATTTTGCCGTTTTGTTAACGTCCTTTCAATAATAGTGTAAATTCAATTCCGTAAGAAGCCTCGACCAAGAAGAAACGCGGAAACTTGCCCGCTCTGCTTTTCAATTTGAAACGAAAAAGATCAGACGGAATGCATTTCTGTACGAGGTTGATGTAAAAATGAAGACGCGTTCTCTCGTGTGAAGATGAGAGGCGGAGAAGCGTATGCGATAGAACGAAGATCCCACTTGAAGATAAAGAAAGTACGAATGAAAAAAAAATAAAAAAAAACGAAGACGGCAAATCCTGAGCAAAGAAAACCAGTGGATTCTTCGCGAAGGTTCGATCCTTATTTATATACCAAAAAACTGTGCGATCGATCAAACCGGTTTCGAAAAAATTTAAAAAAAAGTAAAACCTTATCATCGATCTCTTTCTCCATGGAGAAAAAAAAACGAAAAATCCCACTCCATAAAATCCAATTCCTTTCGAAGCTTCGAATAAATGAGATACAAGGGATCCGCTCGTCAGACCCTTTGATCCAAAAGAGAAAAACAAAAAATAAAAAAAAATCAAACCAGTTGCATTTCTCTGCGCCGAAGATGCAAAAATGTAACCGCCTTTTCACCAACGAAGGTGAGAGACGGCGCGGACGATAGAACGAAGAGCCCACTGAAAAATATAAAAAAAAAGTACGAATGATAAAAAAGGAAAATAAAAGAAATAAAAAACGGAGGAAATCAACTCGAAATACGTATGCAAAGAAAAGAAGCAGATGATCCCTCGCAACGAAGTTTCCTCCTTCGAAATGAACCCGAACGAGAAAGTATATATACCATAGAAAATCCCATCTCTCGCCTCCAGAGTTATAGCCAAGTAGCAACGTCAGTGAAATACTTGCCGGATTTTTATACACCCACACGTACGTTTATTTTTTATTCAACCAGCCCCTACACCAGATTGAAGTGAGAAATCCAGGGGTGTTCGTTGTTCGACTGTTCTCATTTTTCACCATCTTTCTCTGACTCTCTCCCTCTCTCTCTCTCTCTACCCATCCCCTCCTCCCGTCTCTCCAACTCTTATCCCATTTCCAACCCCTGTATCAACCTACGTGACGTCACGATGTCTTCGATTTAGCGAAGAACGTCAAATTTTGTTTTCCCTCGCGCAATCAAAGTTCGTTATTCGTGGTATTCTTTCGCACACTTTCCCCACGCACATCTCTATACCTGCCCTTCTCCCAACCAATATCCGCAAACGTATAGATTGCAAAGCACTTGTCACTTTTCTCGAAGGGGTTCTCCAAGGAGCTGTCTTTCTCTCTCTCTCTCTCTCTCTCTCGGTCGATTTCTAGTCATGAGAATATTCGAGACGAGCCCGGGGCAAGACAGTCATCGTGGCTTGAATATTTAAAGGCATCGAGCCCTCGCATCAGCCACGTCACAGAAGTAAGAATATACCCGGGGGACCGTTGTCACACAAGGAGACTGAAAGATGCTGCAGGACAAATCTGATCTGCATTTCTTCAGTTTCCGTTTGGAGCTCTCGCAATTCTCCACTTTTTCGAATAGTAACAAAAAGAGCGAGGTTTTACCGTTTTGCTTTTTCACTGTCCCGCTAAACTTACCCTCGTCCTTTTCTCCGGTGTGAATATCCTCCACTCGTATTTCCCGCAAGCTATTCCATCCTGCTGGAAAGATTCACCCGGGATACCCTTTTTTGTCGTCATACAGGATTTGATAACGTACGTTATTAATAATGTGTCACGGAGGAAGGAAAAAAAAAACGAAAATGGCGATGGGGAAATAGAGTTTGGTTGAGGAGGGACTTTGGCGGCTGTCAAGCCAACGATGTGGGACCCAAACGCGTCTTGAATGTCCTCTCGTGGCACAATGAGAGTAGCAGGTATTATTTATGTATGGGCTTGCGCCAGAATACTCCAGCATCGAGATGAACAGTCGATCTCCCTCTTCTCGATCTAGGTCAACCACGTGTTTTGATTTACTTAAAAAAAAAACAAAGGCCGAAAGTGTCCTCGGTTTTTTCCGGCAACGCAATGAACAGGGACCAGAAAAAGTGGAAAAGGTATGATTTCCAGGGTGGAAAGTTGAAAAAGTTGACTCGTTTCGAAATGGAATTTCGAATTATTCGTTACGGTTGGATCACTGCTTTCATTATTTGTTTAATTAGTTTTTCATGCTTCGTTCGAATGTTATCAGCTGTTTTGGTATTGATGATTGCATGATTGAAGAAGAATGAATTTCACGACGATGTATTGTTTATGTTGAATATTTATTAATATTACATAATAAATTTATTGATTCGAATGACCAGAATGTTTATTTTCCTTTTGGCATATTTAATTTTTTTATACACTATGAGGATTCAATCGTCGTATCTGTGATCCTCAATAGTGCAAAACTAGCTCTGAGTTTCATAAAATTACAATTAAACGAAGTTTTTACGCTGAAGATTTTTTAAGAATTATTATTGACCCAAACAAACCCAAACACCGCTATATCTTGTGTACGTTCACGTGAGAACGTATTGGACGGATTTTGATGCAGCTTGTCATAGAATGTATTCCTGAATCATCGATTAATCCTCAGGATACTATTTATCACAGCAAATAAATACATTTCCGGATTTAGGAAACGAAAATTCTTCTAATTTTTGAACGATACACAATGAAACGTGAGCCGATGAAATAAATTTATATTAAATACAAAAATGATATCATAAAGACCTGCACAAGTTTCACTAAAGTTATCATAATCATAACATTATATGAATGATAATAATCATATAATTTTCGTGACACTATACCCATCAAACGCCATCACCATTTTTCCCAAATTCATGGAAACGAAGTCGCGACCAGAGATAGAAAAATATATATTCGTATGCTTCCAGGGACGACAAGTGACAACCGTGAGAAACTTCGCAACCTGTGCCAGTCCGCGTTCGCAAAGCGTACTAACATACCCCATGAATTTTCTAGTCAATTCAAACATATGAAAAAACAAACATTGATATTCCGAAAATTTTTATCTACTGTAACAAAAAAAAACAAAGAAGAGCATAAACAGCAAAAAATAAATAAGTACAAAAGAAATAATTAATTGAGCAAATGAATAAATAAATAAACAAATAATAAATCACATTTTCAGAAGACATTAAAAAACTGAATAATTCTAATCAGCCTTCCGATATGTGCGGAGTCTCAATTCCTTTTTAAATGTTCTAAATAACTCAAATTAAAAAAGAAACAAACAATGGTTTCACAAAAATCTCAATTTATTCTAATAAAAAAAAATAAAAAATCAATAACACCCAAGAACAATAAAAAAATATAAATAATAAATAATAATGTACAATTTAATCATTCAAAAATTGAATAACTTTTGTCAGTCTACTCGAAACGTGTGGAGTGTCAGTTTCCCGAATAAGGGAGTTTCTCAGCCTTTGACATGCCCTCAGCCCACACTACATCATCCCTGCTGCAATAACAATTTCCGGCACATTTTTCTCGTTCTGACACCTGAACCCCCCCCCCCCCTTCTCGCACAAAAAAGCGAAAAAACACATCAATCAGCATATTCGTTCGAGACGACTGTCACCCGCGTCGCCATGCGCGACGAAAATAACTGTACCGGAAAACTCGCAAATCCCTTAAGGGACCTTCACGATCCTCGTCGCCCATTTGTTATTATTGTATTTTTTTTTCTATTTTCCGTTTTCATTCGCTACACATGGATATTGTTCAATTCCGATTAATCGATTGGTGTAAACTTGCAATATTTTTCCCGATCCACCGACAATCATCGATACGATGACGATGACGATCTCCCTCCCCCCCCCCCCCCTTTGTCAAGCTATATCGTAACGACACATGTAATATCACTGGCCGCAGGCTTGATCCCATATACGTGAACCCATAACCGGTTGGTTCACGTGACGTTGCCCAGAACAAGTAAACAATGGAACCCTACGTCATAAGGTAAAGGGGAAGTGGAGGGGAGAGGGTTCAGAGTTTCACGATGGCTGAGGGGGGCTCGGGGGCGGAAATTCTATCGACAGATTGATCAAGCGTGTCAGCGGAGGCAATATACACCTGCCTGATGCACGCCGGCTCATACGAAATGTCTTCGACGAATGTGTGCGTGATTATGTGCCTCGGTTTGCTCCAATGGATCATGAACAGGCCAGAGATCTTGCGTGTGTAATCCGCGTGGCAATTCCGCTCCTGCAATCACCTGCACATGTCCGCACGTATACCTTCACTTATGCATTACCTATCGTCCCTTAATTCCAGATCTTACGTGGATTTCAATGAAGAACACTCGGCACCAAGTTTTACAAAGATTTTTGAGTACTCGAACCACTCGAAGTAATGAGTCGATCTTGTTTTGATTGGTGGTATACTGGAAGCAATATCTGGCGATGAAGAATTCAGGGGAAAAGACGTTGGAAATCAATCTTCATAGAAGCACGAAAACTTTTTCGAAATATCGTCTCGTGTAAAAATGAATGGCAGTGATAGTTTTTTCAGACGGTACCTGCCATAAAAGTTTCAGAAGAGGTCTAAATAGTTTTTTATTTGAATAAACAAAAAAACAGCTCTTGCTTGCTCTTTCTGCGAAAAAAAAGGTCCACCCGTTATATTTTATATATTATCGAACATTTTTTATATTATATTATATTCACGTTATATTTGATATAACAAACTATAACGTTATATAAAATATATACGTTCACATAACGTAATTATATATATGTATACGTTATATAATGTTATATAACATTGTATAATATATAAAACATTAATGTAATATAAAATGTATACAATAAAAATTTGAATTTTCTAGCAAGAAAAATTATGTTGGGAATACAAATGAAAATATTTTATAGGACTATATGTAATTATAGTCTGGAAATTCAATGATTATGATAGAGGGTAGTTATTCACTTGCTGCGGAGACCCACAGGGGAGATGTTAGACAGAGGGAGCAGGGGGGGGGGAAGGGAGAGAGGGACAAGTCGAATCTGCGGTTTACAACGGCAGCTGTATTGGCATGCTTAGTGCAAACAATCCAGGACGTATAATCCGGATCCCCTCAATTACAGAATAATTACACCCCCTCTACGGTCTTGCCTTAGGGCACAACATTATCGTACCGCAGCAAGTAAGGAAGTAAACTCGAGCATGCAACCATTAAATATTGCGCTTGAACACACGACTTTTTCGACGTCGAGAGTGCACAACCCTAATATTCGACTCGCCGTTTGTTTTTTCTTTTTCACCAAAAATAACCATTGGTGTACAAGCTAGCAATTGCCCAGTTTTCAACAAAACCGCAAAATGGACACTTTTTGCGACATTGTCGAATAATCGTCGTATGAAATTGGCTACAATTATTCTCCACTTTTAAAGACCAGCCAAGATTGAAGCTTCTAGCAAAAAAAAATCGTCATCAAATAAAACGGGTCGCCAACATCTTTTGCGTGACCATCCAAATAAAACTGAACAAAACAAAACTTCAGAAAATTGAAAATGTTGTAAACGTTCATGCATGCAAAACGTATGGAACTAAATCGCCGAAAATCCTAAAAATATTTCAGAATTAAGATAGAGGATCAAGCGTTTGATTAGATCAATTTTCAAATACTGCGTTGTCACGTTTGCCAGTCAATTTACAAAAAAAGTGAAAGCTTGAAAATAGTTTTTGAGTAGTTATTGATAACAGTAAAATATTTTGAAGTTTCAGTAGTAAATTAATCGTATTTAAAAAATGAGACATTTATTTATCGGTTAATTGGAACAGATGTACAGCCACAGACAAAACTTCCGTCTAGCAGACGCGAATATCGTCGAATTTAACTTAAATTATTATTAAAATTGGTAAAGTAACATTTCCAAGTATTAGTGTATTATTAAATGTGCTATTTGCAAGGCGTGATGTACGACGTGATCTACAGGGTGTCCGAGCTAAGAATGTCATCCCTGAAATGGGGAGTAGAGGGTGAAATTCTAAGACGATTGATATGGGCATGTATGGGTCCCGAATCAACCGCTGAATTGTTATTAATTTTTTACGGCAGCCAATTAGACGCGTCCGGAGGCGGGCCTACGGCGGTGGCTGACACGCACGTGGGTTCGTGGCCGGAGGGACGGAACCCCCACCATGCGGACACTGCCGCTCGTCGGTAGGTTTTTTTAGGGAGCGATTCCGGCCATTTCCATTCCCCGGCGAAATCCAAACAAGTCCAAACAAGATCAAACAAGCCCAAACAAGCCCAAACAAGCCCAACAAGCCCAAATTAACCAAAAAAAGCCCAAGTTAACTCAAACAAACTCATATAAACCCAAACAAGCCCAGCCAAGCCCAGATAAGCCTCAACAAACCCGAGTAAACCCAAACAAACCCAAACAAGCCCAAACAAACCCAAACAAGCCCAGATAAGCCCAAACAAGCCCAGATAAACCCCAACAACCCCAGATAAGCCCAGATAAACCGAAACAAGCCCGGATAAGCCCAAACAAGCCCAGGTAAACCCAAACAAGCCCAGATAAGCCCAAACAAGTCCCAGTTAACCCAAACAAACCCAGATAAACCCAAACAAGCCTGCATATGCCAAACCAAGTCCAGATAAGCCCAAACAAACCCAAATTAACCCAAACAAACACAAACTTGGATTATTACCGAATACATAGTTGCAATACATTTAGTAGAGACAGGAGGGAAAGGACAGATTACAGACAGAGGTAACAGCGCGTGCCGTCGAGGCCGGAATCGCTCCCTAAAAAAAAAGCCAAACACACTAAAGACCATAACAAATAACAGCTCTGACATCGGCTCTGCCGCGCGCGCGCCGATAGTGCCTCTTTCGTCGCACACTACCACATGCAAGACGTAGGCCCGCCTTCGGGCGCGTCTGATTGGCTGCCGTAAGAAATTAATAACACTTCAGGGGTAGATCTCGGACTCATACATGCTTATATCAATCGTCTTAGAATTTCACCCTCTACCCCCCATTTCAGGGATGACATTCTTAGCTGGGACACCCTGTAGACTTTTTGATGAACGTATATTACTTCAGGAGTAAATAAAAGTTGACTGATTCGTTCTTCTCGTAACCTTCTTGCCCTGAGTTTCCCTGTTTATCGGAAGTGAGAACAATTCTTCACCAACACAGCCATGAAATCGTGTCTTTCCGAGACTTGAAAAGTTTTCGTCCACTCGTCGAAAGAAGTGAAGTGCAGAAGCACAGACAACGAGTTTCAGCACTCGAAGCACAGTTTAGAAATTCAACCTGCCGTGAGGGGAACGGTGGAAAAGAGAGATCGTAGAATCTTGATACATCCAAGTGTGCGTAAAGCTCAACATTTACAGGCACAGCTCGAGCTCTCGAATAGTATCGAGCATTATCCAACGATCTGGGGGTTTAGAGAAGCAACGTTAAATTTAACGCTCTGATCCATCTTTTCGTCAATCTCTCAAGGAATAAACATAAGGAACAACGCCACTGTACGTAAAAACCTGAGAAAGCTTTTTTCACCATTTTTTTTTCACGGAAAAAAAAACGTATTTGCATAATAATATTCGAGGAAGTTATTGAGTATATATTTAAGGCTTTGGACCATTTCAAGATTTTCCATTTCAGAATCCATTTTCTGAAAAAATGTATACTGTTGACCCTCAAAAGTATTCGCGCATGCGCGGCCGTTTTTCCTCGCAGACAAAACCTTTCTGGCGTGAGCACGAAAACGTTGGTTTTTGATGGAGGTTGATGCAAAAAGAGGGTTGCCAAGTGTATCCGTTGTTCATGGGGGAGTAAAAAAAAAAGAGAGAGAGAGAGAAGGAGAAACATCGAGAGAAGAAGTTCTCGACCGAATAGCTGTGGCATTTATAAACGAGCGAGCTTTCGTCACGGTTGCGCAATTTTGCTTTCCGTTTCTCCTCCTCCTCCTCCCTTTTCTCTTCGTCCCTTCTCTGTCTCTTCCTGAACTTGAAGTCCGTAAAAAGGAGGAAAAGAAAAAACAAGACAAAAAGAGAGAATAGTTTTCATCAGGGAACGCGTACAAATGCAACAGTTATTGGACTACCAACGAAGCGTACGTTTCAGTATTTCACCCCCAGTACCCACGCTCTTTCATCCCCCTCTCGAACATTCCTTTATTTTATTAGCTCTCGTTGCGCGTCATCCTGCAATAAAATAATTAACGTCAAGGTTTGAGCGCCCTTTCAACTCGTGGTTCCGTTACGAGATCAAATGGAAGGAGAGAGAGTCAGACAGAAAGAAAAAACGAAAAGGACGACGTAGTACGAGACGATTTGGCGGAGAGACAAAAATTTTCGTGGAACGAAAGACGAGGATTGTTTTACAAGACAGTGAATTTCCTGAGCCCACACTTTACGGAACTCCTCGTACAACGGAAACGTCAGACATGGACTCTTTCTCCAACCCTCTCTCTGTCTCTCTCTCTCTCTTTCTCTCTCTCTCTCGCTCCTTATATCCTGTGTACAGGACACGGGGAGTGCCACACATTCGTTGGCCGAGTTTTCATGCGAAAACACTCGTAACGTTCGGCCCTAGACACGAAAGAGTCTTTGCCAGAGGATAAAAGGGAGAAAGAGCAGGGACCGAAGAGAATTTGCCCACGCGGAAGCATTCGAAACGACCACCCCCTTTGGGCCCCTCCACCAGGTTTCCAAACGTGTTAGAACGCTTACAGGGCACTTTCCTCTTCTCCCTTTAACCCCTCGTCGACACATTCGTTTTTTTCTCTTAGTCTCTCCTTCCCTTCCATTCATCTCTTCTTTTTTTTTCTACGCACACATATTTTTGTTCCTTTCAGTAAACCTCCATCTCGCAACTTTATCCCATCCTTTTCTTGAGCCGTGGCTACGACTTGCCTCTGCGCAATTTTGCTACAGCTTTCTCGTTACGTTAAGGAGAGACCCAACTGCCACCCTCAGAGAGATAAGCTTTTTTCATAAATTTTTTTTAATCTCTCAATGGTTTTTTTTACAATATATTTAAGATATGTTACTCCACCTACATTAAAGTAGACTCGAGTAAATTTTTATTGCAAAAAAGATCATAGTTTACGTATAATAAATAGTTATTGATTGCCATTCTTGATTTTCTTTATTTTTCAAAGCATGATCACGTTTACAAATAAAAAGTATTATTTTCTACCGACATATTTACATTCAAGATTCTGTGAGCAATTTCGAGTAATTTTCGAAAAAAAAGAGAGGCTGTGCTCAGCGATATCTATTACAATTACTTTTAAGGCTTACCACAAACTTTAAGCGTGTCTCTACGCCCTTCCACGAAAAGTGCTGTACCTCCGTCAGTTTTGTGCCTCACGCGATAATGTTTCGTAAGTACATTTTTAAAAGCACATCCTGCAAGAAAATTTAAAAAAATGAATCGTCTTTTCGAAATTGTCACGTTCACCCTGGAATCGAATTTTCGATAATCTTTTCTCATGTTCCCGTCGACAATTAATATCATATCGGATTTCGCGATCGCGATTTTAATATCAAAGGTCGCAGGAATTGGTATTCCAGAGCTACATCGAATCACAGGGTTGAAACCGTTGATCAAACGAAACCCATCATCAACGATCACTCTTTTGTGCCACGTATGATCCCCAGCTTCATCGTAATTGGCGAGTAATTCGCGGCAGAAAAATTGCAGTGTCGAGAATTTCTCTCGAATTGCAATTGAAACTATTTATA
>JAPYZJ010002880.1:0-18662 GCA_030522765.1 Ophioninae sp. B BG-2022a | reverse complement strand
GAATTCGCGGCGTGAATGACGTAGTGATCGCGGCCGTTCGCGCCGCGAGTGTAGAGCCGCCTTTCCGATCCTCCGAAACAGCCGGTCGCTCGTGACGCCGCCAGGCGGCAGGTTGGGTTGCAGAATACTTGTCTTCCAGCCGTCCATAAAGGCGGCTCTACACTCGCGGCGCGAACGGCCGTGATCACTATGTTATTCACGGCGCGAATTCACGGCGCAACTTCGCGCCGTGAATAACGTAGTAGTCCGCGCGCGAACTATGGCCCTCCACCGTTCACGTTCGCGGGCCAAAAACCGGAACTGATAACGAAGCGCGAACGCGAAGCGCGAACAACATCCACACTCGCGTTTCGCAGTTGTCGCGGCCGTTCGCGCCGCGAGTGTAGAGCCGCCTTTTTAGAACTGTCTTTCTATGTATGTCTGACTTCGTTGCCAAAAGTCACCTTTATTTACCTAACCTCACTTTTCAGTCCAAATATGATTCCGATTGAATGTCATTATGACAATTTACAAATATCAACAGTAACGCAGCGAAAGGTGAATTAAACTTGGGGAACATATTCGCTATGCGAATGCAATCAGCGATCAAAACGATACTCACCGTAAAGGAAGCAAATGATTCCGGCTATGCTGGCAGGTATCAACATATAAGTGTAGAATCCTAGCCAGGCGAAATATATCGCGAAATTCACACCGAAGTATTCCTGAATTGTGTCCAAGGGCTGCAGCTTCAACCATTTACTTGTCGAACCCCATTCCTCGTAAAGCAAAGCCCTCGTACTTCCACGCTGCTTGTACGCTCCCTGAAATAGGAAATTCATTTTTTTGTCTGGGTTTGTTCGCTATTGGAAGAGTCGCTCTACCACTCAGTAATTTTCACAACTATGATCGCTCCGTCTGCAATTGAAGATTCTCAGCAATAATAGCATCTCGAAATTAGAATCAATGAAATTTTTGAACAAAATCACTGGAACTTACTTTAAAGTTACGAAAGCTTTAACACTTTTTGTTTTTGTTACGAAGCTAGAACTTGATGGTAAAAATATCGATTACTGAGCAGCAAGCTATCTAGCATCCTTTAGTGACGTCATTTTATCATTTTGTACTACGCTGAAGTTTGCATCTTTGGAACGCAACGAAAATCCGTTTCGTAGGATTTTGTTTTACACTGGATAAATGATCAACCATCCGAGTTGGCTCAGATCAATTTTGCCTCTAAATTCTTCCACAGTAAATCGACAAAAGTTTGTTTGAGTTTATCATCTTTTCGTTTTGCTTTCCGTTGCGTTCTACACCTCGAATGTTGCATCGTTGTACCAAAATCAATATTTCTTCGGCTTTCACTTTTACTACTGAAAATAATTGTGAATTTAAAAAAAAATTTGAATCAACAAAAAAATCAACTGCGACCATGCAAACTTCCAGAGTTCGTTGGAATGCAAGCTCCAACGTTTCGATTCTTCAAAAAGAGGGGTTGTAAGATCTACGCTACTAACATCGTGGAGCGGATACGCAGCTGAGTAAACTCCGTCGGCCACGAGTCGTTGGATACCGGCGGATTGTCGCTCCAAAATAAAATCCACGATCATGACGCGGACGTGGGTGGGAAAAAAATTCTCATTCTCAATGTCAAACCTTTAAGGTGAGGAAGTTCGGTTTGTTTTGGTTGTTTTGCGATGAATTACGAACTAGTCCAATCGACGCGTAGTATCGCGGGGGAATAGAATCGTCGAGTGCGGACGGAGTGCGTTACTTTGGGAAAGGTGTGCGAGGGTGACGGATGCAAGAGCAACGAAGAGGATTTTATCGCTTGGACTCACAGGTAGTCTTTGTCCCTGGAAAATTCGAAGGCCAGTCGGGATTCCCGTTTGGGAAACTTGGCAGGATCGAGCTGAACGAAACCGAAGAGACTAGCGATCCAAGATCTGGCGTCGTCGAAGAGATCGTTAGAGCTCTCGTTGAAGTCTTCGTTGGCCAGCTGTTTTATCGGCATTCTCAATTTCATGATTTCGCAATATCGGCACAGCACTTCCTGTCCGCCGTAAGAATAAGCTGAATTAGAAAAAAACCTTCGGGAGAGTCCGGAATTCGATTCGGACTTACGAGCGATACGAAACGAGAGAAAAGTTTCTACGTTACTAACGATTAACGTATACCTGTGGCGCGTGAATCTTTACGAAGCAGAGATTTCTGTTCTGCTCGTATTCCAGCTCGAGTCCTTGATCGCCCAAATCTCTCTCGAATATCTCTCGCCTCTCCGCGTTGTTCGAATTCCCGTTGTCCATATAAGCCAGAACAAAGTCGACGAGCTTGCCCCCCTCTAGTCTGCCGTTAGAAGCAGGGTCCGTTCGGATCGTAACGTCTCGCTGTTCCACCGACATCATAGTTTGCATCGCGTCCCAACGGCTGTCTATTCCCGAATGATAGTCCCCTTGGTCCTCCAACGTGGAGTTCATTTTTGGAGGTTACTGAAACGGAAAGAAAAATAAGCAGCTTTTCCCTGGAATCAAAATTGGAATTGTACCGACACGGAATTGCCGAAACGATTAAAAATAGTATTGTCGGAAATACGGTGATTCCGGATTTGAGCAAAGTTTGCTAATTCCAGACTGGAATAAAGCTGATATCGATTATTCTAACCTAGATAATATTTTTGGTTGTATTTATTTTTGAGGTTATAAAAGTACACGAAACGACGTGAAACTGACCGGAAGTTCATCGTACGCTGGTTATCGATTGACAAATTCCAATGATCGTATTTTTTCGGTCGCACGAAATCTCGAATTGGAAACTTTCCTATCACTACGATTCGATCGAGAGCTCCGACGCTTCGATTTTGAAAAAGACGATAACGCGAGCGAGTACAAAAAGCGTATGAACGGTAAAAAATATATTTCACGAGATAATCTCGAATGTGAGAAATATAAATAACAAGTATAAATCATTCTCCGTTATCGGATGTTTAGGTTATGTATAAATCACTATTTCGACCTCGGTTCTGTCAGGATGACAAAAAACCAATATGGCTGACTTATTTTCGATCGCACCGATGAATCACGAGTGATATCACACAAAAGCGCAAACAGGAAATCGACAGCTATTTTCAGCCAAGGATTTAACCGCAGTAAGTTTTTATCGTTAATATCGAGGTTGGTGACGAAATTTGAGGTTAAACGAATGACTCACGGAAGAGCAGGAACTCTGGATCAAAAGACTGGCCCCATCGAGTATCACAGATCGAATGCGACTATGCACATTTTCCCGGAGCAAAATATAGATGCTGAAGTGGATTTACTAATTGACCTCTAAACTCCAACGGACGGTCATCGCGGAACGCCGTTTGCCTGCTCACGGTCAAATCGAGAATCGTACGGGCAACGAAGTCGAATGCGCATAGAAGAACAGTTCTTAAGGATTATATGTGCCGATTCTGCTTGAGTAGCTGCTAACATCGGTAGTTCTCGAGAAGTGGCGCTGACGGCGGTTTTCATTCGCACTCTTGCTTTCTCTCGTGGGCTACGTTCGGAGAATAAAGGCGTCCTTAGGGATGGTCAAATGAAAAAAATATATCGATATTTGATATATCGATATTATTCAAAGCTATCGATATATATCGTGTAAAAAATCGATATTTATCGATATATATATCGAAATATTTGCAGATTGTCAAAGTATAGTGGTATCAAATATGTCAATAAATTTTATTTCTGTTTTAGGCAAAAAGAGCAGAACCCATACAGCCGATTTACTCATTCATTCGTTCATTGCTTTCTTTCTAGGCCGCGTTCGCAAACAAGTTAAATCTGTTAAATTCCCTCGGTAAAGTGTAAAGTGAAGGACAGCTTTATGCAAAACATTACTGTCAGGTAATAAATATCGAATTTGACATCCGGAAAAAATATCGATTATCGATATATCGAGATTTTAAATATCGACGATAATTATCGATTATTTATTGAACAAATATCGATATTTTGATATATCGATATTTTTAACTCAAGCCTAGGCGTCCTTACTCTTGTAGATGTTATGCTTGGTACCATAGTCGTGTCCTGCTTCCGCTTATTTTTTTTAAATCCAACAAATAGCCATAAAATAACTAAAATATGAAACATAACCATAAAATAGCCAAATAGGGGAATAAATCCCTACAACCAGAGGACTCGAAGAGACGAACAAAATGGATGCATCGTTGGCTGCTCTGATCGACAGAAAAAGCTCTCGAGCATTGCGCCTTTCAATTATCGCCGTACATTTTTTTCGGTTACTTCTTTTTCAACCAGATACCGAAATAAACGTTGACTACGTGCGTCCACGGGTGTTTATTTACACAAGTTTATTTATAATAGACACTCCGAGGCACAGACGCTTCGGAAAGCTATAAAGCTGGTTAACCTTAAAATTCAGCTCCGGGACTTTTTTTTCGCTCTTGTTGAGGTTAGGTCTTCAATGGAGGAGTCGTAGGAACTACCGCTGCAAATGGTAGAATTTTCATCGTTGAACGACGAATATCGATCGGGAAATATTCTTCGGATTTGTGGTCCAGTACTTCCGGTGAAATCCATCAAGGGACGAAGCCGAGTCACGTGACGATTTGAGGAAAAATTATCGCTTATCGAATCACTTGATTCGCGTAGTCGAAGCTTCAGACAGGGCTGACCAAACTCGTCGTAATATTGTAAAGCTACCGGTCGCATCACAGCGCCACAGTTACCATCAACCACCGTTCTCGTCGAGTTTCCCCTTCTCGTCTTCCTCGCTATTCCGCTCAAAATGTCTCTCGTGTACGAACTGATTTTTCGCGTAATGGCTGCAA
The DNA here is from genome assembly GCA_030522765.1 of Ophioninae sp. B BG-2022a. Lineage (NCBI taxonomy): Eukaryota > Metazoa > Arthropoda > Insecta > Hymenoptera > Ichneumonidae > Ophioninae sp. B BG-2022a. The sequence goes on along the minus strand of JAPYZJ010002880.1, from coordinate 13,846 downwards.
GATCTTTGCACTCGCTTCTCAGCTGCTTTACAAATTTGTTTTCCGATAAAGTATACTGCTTCGAAGATTGTTTTTCGAAAATCGTCGAATTCTCCGGGACGAGGAGGGAGCAAGAGACGCAAGCGTCTTTGACCAAAACGCCATCTCCGTTCTTGCTCCGCCATGTTCTAAAGTGAAATATCATTTTTGAGGTTATGACAGCATCATGGTGTTATTCGTTTTAACCGCGACTGGAAAACGGAATATTGAATACGAAAAGTACAAAATTAATCACAGGGAAAAAATGTCAAAATAATGATTTTCCGAAATCTCGAATATATGAGTTGAAATTAATTAATATTAAATAAGCTTATCCGAGTGAACACAATTAGTTGACAGTTTATTATAAATCGTTAATTGATCAATAATCATTGTACTGACTCAAGTATTATTTGTTGCTTAATTTTTTGGTAAAAATTTTATGGATTTTTTGTTGTATATATCGTTTCGAAGTAACCGGAAGTTGGCTTCTTTTCACCAACCAAAGCAAAATTACCTTGAGAAATTCCAATTTTCAAATATTAATTACTCGGAAGTGTCGATAAGTGGCATTAAAATTTCAACAGAATAAATAAATATACTAAAATGTAAAATATTTTCAAAAAATCATGTATATCGCATGAATTGTCCAACCCCGATAGGACTGCCTTAACCTATCAATAATCGATATAAAGACGGCGTGTTTTTAGTCGATCGTCTCGGCTGACGGAAATGTCGGTAATGTTGGAAATAACAGCCCATTTACCAACGCGGTTGACAACCCATTAAGCTCGAAACGCCATTTTCCGCGAAGACGATTTCTGCGACTATTTTCACAAATAAAGCGAAATGGCTTTTCAACCGGAGGTCTCAACACGGCTGACACCGTAGAAAGCGAAAAGCCGTGTCTCGTTTGTTCGACAAATTAGGCGTTTCAGGAAGGGAAAGTGAAAAGCTAGTCTGTTGGCACAACGAACGTGAAACGACAAAAACGAGATAGGAAATAACCTGTAATACGGGAATACGAGACAACCGCTAAGATTCCGTTTCGTTTCGTGATCGAACTCTTTGGGAATGTTACTCTCGATCGTTTCCTCGACAGTCCTCGAGTCGGGGCTCAAAATAGTCAGGAAGGAGCACCGCTGAGTTATGCTTTCCTCCTTTCTCCCAGAGACAATATTGTGACGCGAGCTCATCTCGAGAACTTTCGACATCGGGACATCTCGTAATTCGGGTACAAATATTTTGGAGGTTAGAGACGAGTATCTCGTAGCTCTAGCGGACTCCGCGCACGGTTCCATCTGGCGACGAAATTGAAATTCGAGAAACTCGTGCTATCGTATTCCTAATCTCGACGCACCGACATAACCTCCAATCGATATTTATTTTCCCGTTCAATTTGCACCGTTATTCGCGAATCGATAATTTCGAAGAAAAAAAGTCATTTCGAGTTGCGATCACGATGTAATATCGTCGTTGAACATGACAATTCGAAACTTTTCGTCGTTCGAAGAAAAATGGTAAAAAAGCGTTTCCGCGCTCGCGAGGTATCTAAAAAAAGGTTATGTCAGCGGTCGGTTGTCGAAAACAAAAACGACTCGCGGGTTTACAGGTTAGCTGTTAGAATTACAGAGTACGTTGAACTCTGATACGTACGTGCTTCGCGTCTCTTTCGTTTGACTTTCGAGGTCGAAAATTCAACAGAAAATTTACATCGATATTTATATACAACGAGAAGCATAAACGCGAGGTGTTGATATCATTTTGCGCTCGGTAGAATTGATTTCTCGAATATCGGAATAATTCGTTAAATCGACATAACCTCACATACAAAATCCGTTTTCTCGTCGCTGTTGAAGTTTTCAGTGAAAAATCGAACATCAGCTATCTCGTCGAGTTTGACGTTTTTATTTTGCGATGAAAATGTTTAATCCTTGAAAAATTGCGGTTTAAACATTCTTTCTCGCATTTACGCGTAACGTGGTACTTTTCCGTTTTGTCAACGATAACGTTACGCCCAAACTCGATTCTTTTCTATGTACGGTTTTTAGAGGTTAGGTTATCGTGATAAGTCATGAAAATTCGCTATTAAACATGAAGTAAGTAGCTAAACAAAATGGCTAAATTTCCGGTACGAATTCAAAACTAATTCTCAATATATCTCCAAAGTTAAAATCACGTCCACTAAAGATCAGAACCGACGTTCGAAGTTGTAAATCCGAGGCGTGTTTTTCAGCAGCATCATTGGGTTAGGAAATTTGCGTTAGGATGGAAATCGTTCGAAAAATTATTACCGAGGCGAAAGTGCTGCGCCCGTGCGGCGTCACGAGTTTCATCGAGGCTTTAGTTCGATCAGCCAAATCGATGGATAAAACGTCAAAACTTATATAAACTGGAAAGTTTTACTCTCGAGTGAAGTCTGAGCGTAACACGGGATCGATCATTGGACGAAAATAGGTGATGGAAATACGTGTACATAAATTTACAATGTACGGTAGCTTACCTTACGATTTATAACTGAAAGTAAGGAAAATTCGTGTTCTATTTTTGCCGTGAACGCGTACGTTCCCGTAAGCTCTGGCTGGTCGATCCTATCGCTCTTTTCCCCCGTTTCTTCGGTGGACGTTGCTGGTAGCGACACTAGTGGTGAAAATGAGTTAACGAGTATCGCCAGAGGGGGCAATTCAGTTTGGCCAGTCTTCTCGTTCAGCGCGGACGATCCCGGAATAGTTTACGAGTCGCGACCGTGTCACTGTTTTCTTAGCTCTAATAATAATAATAATAATAATAATAATAATAATAATAATAATAATAGAAACAGTAATAGCGATAATAGGAGATCGTGACTGCGGAGGGTGTTTGCGTGAATCTCTCGATTTACGAGAGTCCGAAGAGCGTGGTCGAGACTCCATCGGTAACGTTTGTTTATCACGGGAGATTGGAGAATTGGCGGGTTTCGTAGCGTCAGTATCGTAGTGCGAAGAATCGCCGTTACAACTCTCGTGCGACGAAAACAGTTCGATATTTTTTTGTTATTTTCGTTTTTGTGTCCGAGGTAAATAAAAATAGAAAGAAATTTTCGTGGAAAAAGCGAGTGGCCGTTGAAGACGGGTGGGGGTAAGGAAGAACGCTCGGAACTTGGCGCAGGATCGCAACCGTCCAGTAGTGCTCTTTTTACCGTGTGAGACTTCGCGTGCATTGTTTTTTTTCCATCCATCCCCCCTTTACCGTTTTATCGACTGGTGGCGAAAAAGATCGTTATCGAAGATTCGGATAGTCGAGAAAAAGCAAGGCGATTCGAGCAGAGGCCATTATGGAAGTGACGGAAGAACCGACGAACGCCGAGGTCGAAACGAACGACGATGCCGTCGTCGAGGAACCCGACGAACCTGGAACAACCGTCGAAGAATCCGACGTTCACGGTCCAACGGTCGAAGAAGAATATGAAATTACGACCACCAGGCGGAAAACCGTTAGAACGAGTTACAAAATTCAAGAAGTCAGTATTATTATTTTTCATATTTCTAAAAGCGTTTTTTTTTTCATATTTTTCGTACTTTCGCGTCATTTCCGTTACGTCGATTCAACGAAAAAAAACATTTTTCGATTTTTTTTTGAAACTTTCGTAACGGATATCGTGAAAAATCGATGGAGGCAAAAAATAAGATCCACGCTATTAATAATACGATCGGGGCAAAAGTTTTTATTTAGAATCTCTTGCGGGCGTTTAGACGTATCGCTTGGGTGTGGCGAGACCTCTCGGACTTTTTACACTCTTCTACCACTCGAACCCCAGGAATTTCTTCAATTTCGGCTCGCCAGAAACGAGACACCCTCGAAATTTGATTTTTATTTTTTTTTGCTCGTTTTTATTTACATTAATGTGGCGGAAGTTTAGACACGAAAATTAAGAACTTTTCGTCGGCCATTTTCTCACTTTTTAATTATCGATGTATCGATTGGTCCAATCGATTCCGCGTGAAGAAAATGGCGGACTTAGATCTTGAGAATTCTATCGGATTAATTTTCATTCCTTCCAGTGATCCTAGCCAAAATGTCTTTTCTCGTTAATTCATTGTCGCGCTTCCATCCTCATGGCCATAAACAAGACTCGTCTCGCTTCCGTTAAACGCGCCGACAGCCTACACGAGAAACTTTGGATTCGAGGTTATGTTGACAAATGAACGTTTCCTTTGTGTTATTCCCAAATTCGTGGAAACTCTTCGAGCCACGATGTATCGAAAATTACTATTTTCATTATCAGTTATAATATATATGTTATCAGTTATCAATTTTGACAATTATATAGATTTACGTTTGGGTCGAATGAAAGTTTGCATCTGATTAAGGTTTTTACGATACACTGTGAAATGCAACGGAATATTTGTTTTTTTTTTTTAAAGATTTATTTTAGTAAATTTTAGCTTTAAAAATCGTGCCAATATTTTTGATTTTTTTTTTTTTATTTAAACAAGTGCAATTATTTTTTGAAAATCATGCCTACATTTTTAAAAATTCTTTCCAGAATTATTAAAAATAGAATCGATTTTTACAAATCGTGCCAACAATTTTGATATTTTTTCGGAGATTTTTTGCAAATGGAATTATTATTTTTTTATTATTGCCAATGTTTTTGAGAATTGGATAAAAAATTTAAAAAAATGAAATGTTTTTTTTCAAAATCATACCGTAACACTTTAAACAATTTTTAAAATCTGTTTTTCAAAATCCAGCGATATATGAAAACCCAGGAATATACGATATTCGATAACGATAAAAAAAAGTGAAATCAAAAGAACATTCTCGGGTTCGAACGAACACGAACTTCGATCGAACTTTTACTGCTCGTAAAATGTTGATCGCTCGGGATCGAAGCGATCGTAAATTAACTTTCGATTTTCGATTTTTACGCTGCAACGTCTCTCTCGTCAATCAGAGTCGACGAATCGTGATTTTTGTTATCTGTGATAGTGCTTCTGTGTTTTATTATTTTTTATTTTATTATTGAAAAAATTAAATTTAAATTTTCAATTTTTTATTTAATAAGAGAGTGGGTAATAGCACTCGCGATTTAACATCAATTTTACATTCCGAAATGCTTATTTTAAAAATACATTTAAAATATAATTTTTTAATTAAAAAATGCATTTAATTTAATTTTGAAATTAAAAAATGCATTTAATTTAATTTTGAAATTAAAAAATGCATTTAAAATGAATTTAAAAAATTTCCAATTTTGTGTTTTTCTCAAAATTTCAAAATCCCATAACTTACGGAAATAATGAAAAAATCTAATTCTCCCTTGGCTCAAATTCACTAGTGGCGAACTATGTAAAACTTACGTACAAAAAAAAAAAACAATTTTGACGAAAAATAATCGAGGTGAATTTTTCGTCGAAACGGAAGTTCGATCGATCGATCGGTAGTTTTGAAAAATTGAAAATTGGAGGAACGAACGTTCACAGAAGTCAGGTGATAATGGTTGGCTCTCAGAGACGATACGGACGGGATGCCTTCTCGGTGGTAAACTCGCACGCGCTTCGGCTCTCCAAGCTCGTTTCTTTTGGACTCGTACACGTATAAAAGCAACTACGCGCGACGTATACACGTATCTAATCGGTTGGGACTCGTCGAGATTTTACGTCATTGTCAAAGACGCTTTTAGAACTCTGGCGAGTGCGCATTCGAGAGAGAGAGGTGGAACGAAGAGAGAGAGAGAGAGAGAGAGAGAGAGAGAGAGAGAGAAATAACGATTTATTTTCTTTGTTTGGGTTTGTTTGGGTTGGGAGGGTTCGATTGATATATTTTATTAAACCTCAGTGGACTTTAGAAAAAAGAAAAACGAAGAAGACAAGTGTAAAGTAAATAATGCAATGAAACGAAAACAAAATAGCAAAAATAAACTAAAAGTAAAATAAACCAAAACTCAAACTTAAACTGAAACTAAAATAAACCAAACTTAAACCTAAACTAAAAGTAAAGTAAACCAGAACTTAAACTTAAACTAAAAGTAAAATAAACCAGAACTTAATTTAAAATCAAAGTGCAAACCTAGAACTTAAATTCAAAGTGAAAAATAGAGAGAGAGAGAGAGTTCAACTGACAAGCGGGAAGAGGCAGAATTGCGTGCTGAAATTTTTAACAGAGGATTCGAGGGGAAAAAAAACAACACGTGACGTAAATTCGGCGGATGCTATTAGCGACGAGCTATCGAGACTTCCGCTGTCTCAAGCCGAGTTCTCTCTTCCCTGCTTCGATATAAATATAGTATATAGATATAGACGTGTTCCTACGTATGGTTGAGAGCGGTGGTCGTTTTGCTTGATTATTTGATTCCGTTCGGAACGAAATGTTCGACACCGATTCTTAAATTTTCCGATCGCACGTGTTTCAACTTTTAGAACAAATATGCAATTTTGCTGCGCTCTATCTGTCCTTGAGCTACATATTTCGAAACCATCAGCTTTAGCCCGTGTTTTATCTCCGAATTATTGTCGAAACGATTTTCGACACGTTGAGGCTTGATTTTTTTTTCAAACGCAAAAAATGTTCAATTCAAAAAATTTTCAATTCAAAAAATTTTCAATTCAAAAAATTTTCAATTCAAAAAATGTTCAATTCAAAAAATTTTCAATTCAACAAATTTTCAATTCAACAAATTTTCAATTCAACAAATTTTCAATTCAAAAAATTTTCAATTCAAAAAATGTTCAATTCAAAAAATTTTCAATTCAAAAAATTTTCAATTCAACAAATTTTCAATTCAACAAATTTTCAATTCAAAAAATTTTCAATTTTTTTTGAAACATGTTGTTTTTAATTTATCGCTAATTGGCTGAGCAACAATTTCGATTTTCGCGTTTTGATCTTCACTGGATCAGCCTGGATGTTGATCAGTCTGTCCGTCAGGGTAAAGATTCCAATTGAAGAATTTGACTCGGGCTAAGCGTTCGAAAATCGATATAGGTACGGGTCGCCCGGCGACGAACTTAAATCGATGCCCTCCACGCGCTTTTCTCGATCCCTCGAGCCTCGCGAGTTCGATCTTTATCGTGGGGTCAAATTCGATAAATTCTCCCGACGTTACTTTGGGTTTTTTATTTCACGGAGTTAAAGGTCGTATCGTTGAAACGCCACGAATTGTTTGTTTGGGTTTTTTTTTTTTTTTTTTCAATTTTGGAAATGTCTGCAAATCTGAGGTACGAAAAGTATACAATTTTCGTTGCATTCCAACGGAAGTATTTTTGCTTTCGTTTATTTTTGATGAAAACTTGTTTTTCTTAATTTTTTTTTAAGTTTTTGTTGGAATATTCTTTTTTTTTGCATTTCTGTAAATTATTTATAGAAACTACTTTTTCGTAGAAAATGTATTTTTGTATTTTTTATGAAACCTTCTTTTCCTTAATTTTTTTAAATTCTCGTTGTAAACTTCGTTTCCTTAAAGCTTTATTTAAACATTTTTTTTATGGAAACTTCTTTATTAATTAATTTATTTAATGTGAACTTCCGTTTCTCAAACCTTTTATTTTTCAAATTTTCAATGAAAAATACTTTTTCTGAAAACTGTATCGTTTAAAATTTTTTATGCAAACTACTTTAGCTTAAAAATGTTTAATTTTCGTATTTCCAACGAAACCTTCACTTTATAGTTCTTTTTTTACTTTCGACAATAAAACTTCTCTTAAATTTGTTTTTTTTTTAAAATGTATTATAAAAACTTCTTAATATTGTACTATTAATTTTTATTACATGTACTTTACAGCTTTTTCCAAAACGAAGAAAAATAGTGATATTCTCAATTGTTAACTTAACGGTACAGCTTTCGTGCACTATGCTGATGGATTTTAATTAATTAATTTTTAATTCATTAATGTAATTAATTTATTAATTTTTTTTACGCTAATTTAATTAATTCATTAACTTTTTTTTACATTAATTTTTTTTACATTAATTTAATTAATTCATTAATTTTTTTTACATTAATTTTTTTTCCATTAATTTTTTTTTTTAATTTTTTATGGAAACCTCGAACGTCATTAATTCGGCAAATATTGGAGACGAAAGGTGAAGAGCTAAGGAGTTGAATGTCTAGTCGAAGAGTGCAGTAAAATTGAAGCCGCTAAACTCGTGCGGAGTTTAGCCGGTTCTCGTAAGTGAGGAACACACAGAGTTTACAAACGGGAATGAGAGTGCGGACAAGAATATACGTTCTGTTCACCAGACTGTCGAGTTTTACCGGGGTCTTTGACGTTCGGCAGCACATGGCACGCGACAAATCTACACGTATAAATCGACTGCCTGCCGAGTTAAATGTCCCCATCCGACCAACTTTGAAATATCAGACCGGTCCTCCTCTCCTTCGGTTATTTCGTTTTTCCGATTTTCACACTTTTCCTTATCCTCGTAAATGAAAATCTCCATCATAATTTTCGGTTATTTAACGCCTTTACCCCACCCTGCGAAACTCAAAAATTCGCTCTTTCGTCGTCTCCTCGATTTTCTCACTTTCCACTTCTCTCGATTTTCTCCACTATTTTCCTCGATACGAAATTTTCCGAAATTTTCCCAAATTTTCGGATCCTCTTAAAATCGTTTAACAAACTCGTCTTCGAGAAAACCTTCAAGTGAATATTTCCGGAAAATCACGAATCGTCTGGAAATTTATACGGTCGAAGATTTTCTCTTCGGTATATTTACTGTCTACGGTGGAAATTTAATTTCGTTACTTGCCCTCCACTCTCGTTTGGGCTATTGCGGGACAACGAAATTTAAGCTTCCGTTCTTCGAATGCAACGAAACATTTTCTTTTTGTGTTTTTTTATTCAATATTTCTAATTATTATATTTATTTGTTATTGTTATTATTATTATTATTATTATTTTAAATTTTATTATTATTATTTTTTATTTTTTTGTTTAATTTTATTAATAATAATATTATTATTTATATTTATTATTGTTATTATTATTGTTATAGTATTCTCATTATATTTGTTATATTTATTAAAAAAGTCATTTTTCATTTTATTTTATATGCAATATTTTTGAAAGATTCATTTTTGAATTAATTTTAATGGCGAAATTGAAAAAGAAATTAATTTTTTTAATTTTTATTACGAAATTTGGAAAAAACATTATTTTGAAAAATTTTAATTGAATAATTTCATTCGAAAAAAACACAAACAAACCCAAACAAATTTTTCGTTAAATTTTATTGGCGAATAGAATAAAAAAATTTTTAATTGATTTAATTCAATGAAAAAATGCGACAATTACGAAAAAGTGTAATTGGATGGGATTTTTGACGATTTCGAACAACGAAGCCCTTTTCCTTCTTCCGGGTAATTTGGGACATTTGCGAATCGGCGAAATGAAAGGAGGAGAAAGTGGGAATATAACGGTAGATTTGCCAAGAACAAGGGCTCAAAGAACTTTGTTGAGCTCGGTTCGTTAATCAAGTACGGGGATGAATCTCCAAAATGTATTTAAAGCCCAATTTGTGTGTTTGTGTATTTTCGCGTATTCACGCTCCGAGTAAACGCGCTTGGACGAATCTCGAAAATTTATTTAGAGCCCAATTTATGTGAGGAAGAGAAAGAGAGACAGAGAGAGAGAGAAAGAGAGATAAATAAATTTATTAAAGCAGGATTCCACTTTTGACCCTCGATTTTTTTTATCAGATTATAAACAAAGATATTGTTCCAAGATTTGTTTGGGTTAATAAATACACTCTTGAAATACATTTAAACAAATTTTATGATATATTTAGTGCACTTTTAACATACAAAACTAGGCAAAAATAAAAAATTGGATTTTAAAGCTAATTAGGATTGATAAAAAATCCTGTTCAAGGTCATTGGTCAGAAATCAGGAATTAAATTTCAAAGTTGATCAAGACTTGATAAAAAATCTTGTTCAAGGTCATTGGTCCATTCTTCGATCAGGCAGAAATCAGGAATCGTATTTCAAAGCTAATTAGAGCTTCATAAAAAAATCCTGTTCAAATTCGGGTTAAATATTAAAGATGGCTGAATAAAAAATTAAAAAAAAAATTTTTTTATTTCATTCTAACGATACGAACGTTTTTCTCTGATAACAATTTTACGATAATTGGATTTCAACGCAATAACGAGAATCAGAAAATTATTCAGTATTATCATTCGAGTCTACGAGGAAAAAAAAAAAATAATAATGACAAAGTGAATAAGTCCCGGTAGAATTTCGATAAATCAACTAAAAATCATTTTCAGCTTTTTGGTTTCGTGTCGTGAATCGAGATGAGACGGCTCGGATGAAAAGTGTGGGTTTAACGACACTGATTAATCGCACCGAATATAATTCCGCGCTTAGTTCAAAATTTCAATCGAATGCAAGCTTTTCCTCGCGCGTGACAATTCGAGCTATGAAAAATGGAAGTCCGTTCGAGCGCCATGTTCATTTATAGCTGCAAGTAATAATAAATCTATCGTCGAGCGTTCATTTGCGATTAATCGGACGTTTTCTTGTCTTTCCTTCGATGTTTTCGCTTCGTTCTCCCCTCGTTTAATCCTGATGCGACAATTTTCCATTTTTCAGCATTTGACGTTTTCCATTTTTCCAAAACTTTTTCCACGCTGATAAGAATTTACAAAAATCGATTGTTATCAATATCCATGAAGTTTGGGTTTGTTTGGATTCGTTGGACTCCCAATTAAAAATGGATTCTTTATTTATTTATTTTTATTTTTTTTGTAACCCAAACAAACCCAAACACGAATCGAGAAAAAAACACAAAAATTAAGAAACAAACGAGAATTTAGATTCGTTGGTTTCCAAAAATAGAAACATATTCCCATTTGAAGCTCGATGACCTTGATGACCGAATACGACCTTGATAAAAATCAACATTTCAGTGGTGCACCAAACCTTCGAAATCAACAAACCCAAACAAACCAAAACAACCCCGTAACGTTTTTTCACGTTGAAAGAAATGGGAGAAGAATCGAAGATGTCTAGTAAAAAGAAATCCATTATTTTTCCAATAGAGTAGTCCGATCGGATTCTACTAGACGGCGTTGGATAGATCAGATTTCATGCCGAACTTTCGTTTGGGTTTGGTTGTGATTGTGATCCCGGAAAATAATGGATTTCTTTTTACTAGACCGAATGGATTTCTTTTTACTATACCGAATGGATTTCTCTTTACTACACCGAATGGATTTCTTTTTACTATACCGAATGGATTTCTTTTTACTACACCGAATGGATGTCTTTTTACTATACCGAATGGATTTCTTTTTACTATACCGAATGGATTTCTTTTTACTAGACCGAATGGATTTCTTTTTACTACACCGAATGGATTTCTTTTTACTACACCGAAGGGATTTCTTTTTACTACACCGAATGGATTTTTTTTTACTATACCGAATGGATTTCTTTTTACTATACCGAATGGATTTCTTTTTACTATACCGAATGGATTTCTTTTTACTACACCGAATGGATTTCTTTTTACTATACCGAAGGGATTTCTTTTTACTTCACCGAATGGATTTCTTTTTACTAGACCTGATATTTGGGACGATCGGATCAAACGGTCCAGCCTGTTTATATACTCGTGTGGAAGGAATCGTAGTAACGAAGCAATAGAGTATAGAATCTCGTTTGGCTACGAGCCGGATTTGTGTGTCTCTCTTTGAGAGCGGGCGTGAAACTTCAAACAGGAAGTCCACCTTAACCACTCGATTCCGTGAGACGATGTAACGTGGACTAGTTCGGGACCAATTGCTCCCTGTTTCCCGCTCTTTCTCTCGACTCTTTCTCTGTCTATCTTTCTTTCTCTACTTCGCTATTACCGTTGGTCGTTTTTGTCGTTCTTTCCTGAACGACGACGACGACGGAGAAAACGGCTGGGATGGAAATACCGGCAGTAAGTGAATCTACGTGTCGACGAGTCGCCTGGTAACCCGAGGATCGTCGCTCTTAACGTCGCTCTTAATGGCCTATGGGAGCCAATATAATGTATAACGAAATACTGCCAGCTGTCCGACATATCGAAAATCTTTGCCACCTCTCTGATACTCTTTTCACTTTTGCTCTTATTAACTACCCTTAAAAATCGTCCCCTTGATCGAAGTCTCTAGATCTTACTTCCGGATATTGTCCTAGACCGTTTTTTAAGATTTTTGATTATCTAGGAAGCTATAGCTGCATCTTTTGGTCTTTGGTCAGGCAGAAATCAGGCATTGGATTTCTAAGCTGATTGAGGATGGGGAAATATCCTGTTTAAGGTCATTGGTCCATTCTTTGATGACGCAGAAATCTGGCATTGGATTTCAAAGCGAATTAGGGTTTGATGAAAAATCCTGTTTAAGGTCATTGGTCCATTCTTTGATCAGGCAGAAATCAGGAATTGGATTTCTAAGCTGATTAGGGATGGTGAAATATCCTGTTCAAGGTCATTGGTCCATTCTTTGATCAGGCAGATATCAGGAAATGGATTTCTAAGCTAATTAAGAATGGTGAAAAGTCCTGTTCAACGTCATTGGTCCATTCTCTGATCAGGCAGGAATCAGGAATTGTATTTTGAAAGATTATTAGGGTTTGATGAAAAATCCTGTTCAAGGCCATTGGTCCATTCTTTGATCAGGCAGAAATCAGGAATTGGATTTCAAATCTCACTATCGAACGAAAAAAAAGGAAAAGTTTTTTGGATGTTTTTGAACAAAGTGAACGAATTCGTAAGAGCGAAATCGGTAACAATGCACGAATGACGTAATCTCAGTTGAGGAAGGTCGTTGAAGGATATTTCCCGATAATCCAAACGGAACATTACGCGTGTGTCCGTCGAGACGTAGGAACAATGATAATGACGCAAGTTCCGAATGTAAAAGGGGACGAGCGTGGCTCAGCGGACGAATCGAAGGACGCCGGCCACACAAAAATAACGCTCCGCAAAGTTGGGTGCGACACGACCACGTGTCGATGGAAACTTTCCCTCGATTTGAATTCATATTTTCGTGACTTTCGGCGCATCAATTTTCGATCTTACGATCGAAGGTTTTTGTTGATATTGTCCTGCCTCTAATTGCCTTGAGATCGGTACGGGGCTGATAAATTTCCTTGAACTTGAAGGAACCAACTGTGTATCACTGCGATGACGTTGATGCGTTGCATAGTTCGAACCCAACGATTACAGTAGAACCTCCATTCGATGTCCGAACTCCCACTTTCATTTTTTACATTTGGGTTTGTTTGGGTTAGGATTTGGATTTGTTCGGATTTGGTTTTTTTCGGGTTCGGGTTTGTTCGAGTTTGTTTTTGTTTGGGTTCGGGTTTTTTTTCGGGTTCGGGCTTGTTCGAGTTTGCTTTTGTTTGGATTCGTGTATGTTTGGGTTTGGTTTTGTTTGGGTTTGGTTTTGTTTGGATTTGAGTTTGTTCAGGTTTGGGTTTGTTTGGGTTTGGGTTCGGGTATGTTTGGGTTTGGGTTCGGGTATGTTTGGGTTGGCTATGTTTGGGTTTGGGTTTGGATTTGTTTGCATTTGGATTTGTTTGGATTTGAGTTTGTTTGGGTTGGGGTATGCTTGGATTCGGGTATGTTTGGGTTGGGGTATGCTTGGATTCGGGTATGTTTGGGTTTGGGTTTGTTTGGATTTGAGTTTGCTTGGGTTCGGGTATGTTTGGGTTGGGGTATGTTTGGGTTGGGGTATGCTTGGATTCGGGTATGTTTGGGTTCGGGTTTGTTTGGGTTTGAGTTTGCTTGGGTTCGGGTTTGTTTGGGTTCGGGTATGTTTAGGTTTGGGTTTGTTTGGATTTGTGTTTGTTTGGGTTCGGGTTTGTTTCGATTT
>JAPYZJ010002879.1:0-18667 GCA_030522765.1 Ophioninae sp. B BG-2022a | reverse complement strand
AACGTTTTCCGACCATTTTTCACAGAGATACAGCCTTTTGAAAAATGGCAAAAAATTTGCTGTTTTTTTTCTATCCCTTAATTTTTGCGTCTAGTGTATGTTATGCAATTTCCAGTGATTAAAATTCTATTTCTACAAACTCAAAAGTGGGTTTGACTAAATAATAATTTTTCACGAAAAATTCTAAGTACAATCAAAAAATAGTACAATTAAATTATGTAAACAGACATCATATTATTTCTACAATTAGTATAACAGTAGGCCTTACGTACTAGGATAGAAACTTTGCCGATCAGCGGAAAAGTTTTCATAATAAAAAATTAGTCCTTCACTGTTGTTGGAAATCCATCTTTTCCAGCAATTGTCAGATGAAAGAAGGTAGGAGAGAGGCAGGGATTAATTGGTTGATTGACACGTTCATTATGCCGTACTAAAAATCTTTGGGACAAATTAAATGTACAGTTGCATATATCATTTTAGAAGGTGCAAAAACCATATATTAAATAATGGCTAAGTGAGAACCAAGGCATTTTATACAAAATTGTACGAATAATTTTTATGTGAAGTCAAATATCGAATGGTAATAATTAACGGTAGCAAACAATAATGTAAAAATTAAAACTAAGAAATGAAGCTATGTAATATAATAGTACGAAGGCCGCATAAGGTGATCAAAGAACACAAATACAAAAACCGGATAAGACATGCGACTAATGTGTCACTACAAATCATAGTAGTTTACAGAAATAATACTAGGTGATACGGCGAAACAAGCTTGGATATTGAAGCTGTATTTTGATCGCAATCATAGAAATGGCAATAGTCATAGAAATCATAAAGAAAAGCAAACAGAAAGTAGAAAATACATTAATTCGAAATAATTATTTTGGTTGCCACGTGCAATAACAGAAATTTGAGGTTCTTACGTGTAATAACAGAAATAGTAGAAAATCTAGACAGAATAACATAGCGAATAATTAAATCCCTAAGAAGCATCGGGTGAAACAGGAAAAGCAAAACCTCATCTAAAAATCATGAGGGAAGTTACCAAAATTACGTTATGGGGAAGTGAATTGCATTCATCGACCGCGAGTCCATAAAAGGGATGCCATTAAGTGGCGGATCTACACATCATGGTGAGAAAATCACGAAAAATGGGCGTTATGCCGGCAAAACATTCAGGCTATGCATGGCGCTCAAAAATATATTCGAAAAAAGCCAGAAGCATTGCCACAAAAAGAGGAAACACTTTCTACTAATATCGGCGGTAAAGCACCCACGCATTTTCTCTTAAAGGCATAGAGAACACCCCCACCCCAAAATTTTGAAACTACTATTCTCCCAAACGGATGAACCGATCGCGATGAAATTTGTTGTGTGCATTCAGGACGTTGGCCCCGAGTTCGGTCAGGTCAGGATTTTTCCAAATTTTGAAAAAGAATTACAGTTTGTGGTTACCATTGGAGTAATGATTAATTATTGACGATGGTATTTCACTTCTGCAAATTTGGTGGCCTGCCGGAAGTCGGCCGCAAAAAAATGCACATTTTCAGCTTTGTATCATACATTTCTATGCAGAAATGACGAAAATCGGCTATTTTTAAAAATTAGACGTAAACGTAGCGAACATCTACCAACATAGCTCACAATATTATCGACCATGACAATGTTTCAGCGCTATCCTGCCGAGTGAGTCGATTCGCCGAAGCGAATGACGCGACCTACAGTATCGCGTGCGTGGTGCCATCCGTCAGTAGTGACTTGCAGCTCAAAATTGCCCAATTGTCACTGTCGACGTAACGAGGGACCGCGTCGGACATTCTCCGGCATGTTCTCTATGCCCTTAAGGCGGAATATCTACATCCTTAGTCAGATTGAGAACACAATTGCACACAACAATTTAAAGGCCATTCAAAAAGAATGTTTAGGCCTACGACTAAGCTCACGAGGAGCAGACGGTAGTAGGAGGAAGGGAAAGAGGGAGAAAGAAAGGAAAACAGCAGCGTGTCTCACTGGTCGTGAACGCACTCTCGACACCATTTATTTTACTTTCTCGTTACCGCTGACAGCATCAGCATAGAGCTCAGAATCGTCACGGGAAATTCCACTCTGTCTTTTCAGTCGTACACACGAGAATGTATAGAAACATGCCAGGCCGTAAACCAACAGCTACTTCGCAGGGAGAATAATACATAACCGTCCGCAAACTCGTCCGTGATAGATTGAGAGTGAATGTACTCTTGCATGAATACATATACTCCCGAAAAATTGACTGAAACATGAATACGCAGCCACCAAAAAGAGAGTCGAGGGCGATAGGTTCAGAATGAAGAGGAAGAGGTGGTGGAAATAGGGTTCGACATAGACGAACGCGAGTGAAAAAAAGTAAAACTTTTCGCTATTCACTTGGGCGATTGCCATTGGTTCGTGAATACACCACCGATGGTTCAACGGATAAACCGGAAGTATTCGCATATTCGCGAAATTTACTGGATCCCTAGCTACAATCGAAACTCGGACTTGTTTCGCACTGTCTGCCCATTTACCAAATCTATCTGGCATCGTGACAAAGGGATTCGTTGTGTATGATGCTATGTCTGTATATATATATATATATATATATACATATACACCTTATTTCAAGTACAGATGGAAATTCAAACATATATGGACCAACAAATCGCAATATATTATCGATGAGGTCATCATCGCAAAACAATTGAATTCGAATAATCATTGAATAATGACCGTCGATGAAAAAATGTAGGTAAAAATAAAAGATTTTGATACTGGAATCGCTTTAGCTTGACTGTAACTATGCTCGAATATATTCAGCGTGGCATCACGGTATAACAGTCTTTATCGTTAGGATAGAAGTTGTTACCGAAATTGCCGAAGATAAATTCGTATGTTTCTCGAACATAAATACATATAGCCTGGACAAATGATTGATGTAGACATCAGTAAAATATCTCTGGGTAAATACACTTGAAATGCATTATGGGATTATCTAATGGGAATTCTGGGAGAGCTAAAGTATGTCACGTGTTAATTCGGAAGGAGTAATTCCGAAGGATGGTTCAGAATACTTCAAGTAGGTACATTAGATCAGCCTAACGTCGGCATTCTCATCACCGTGTTCGGACATTTCAAGGGCAGCCCTATAATTATTTTTAAATATACATATATTCTAATATGAATGACATGTGTACACATAAGTGATGAGGATTTCATGGGTCACTACAAATCCTATATTCTTCCTATCCCACAATCGTCGTTATGTAGATCGTCACCGCGTCTTGTAGCCCTCAACGCCTACATACTCCATGCATTAAAATCATTATTTTCGATTAATCGTATCGTCAAGGAAGCCTTTGGGTCAATGAAACATTGAATATACATCACCCTTTTACCACCATTATCCGATATAAGTGGACAACTGTGTACCAGTCATTTGGCCATTCAACTATCTATCCAAATACTTGTTTATTCGTCGCTGTACGCTTTTACAGTGGTGCCATTTAAAATTATTCAGTACAATGTAGCGAATATTTTCGAAATGGTAGGTCAATAAGCGAATTCGATGAAAAATCGTTCCCTATGTGGCAATGTAAAAATGGAAATACTTTCGCCCACATTTCTACCGTGTTGTCGATTAATTGCCTGCATAGTATTGAATGTCTGGTACACCATGCCTTTCTACTGCAGTTGTACACACATACGAGTCCACATATCTATATAGCTTAGCACCTTTCAATTAAGCTAATGATGCCTCCGGACCAATTCCCAAGTGTGACCAGGGTGACATCACACGCGAATCGAGGGGAAACTCTTGCACACGCGCGCGAACTCGCACTTATATATATATATATAAGCAGTTTGGTCAGCGAATTCTCCGCTGACCAAACTGCTACTTCCCCCCTCTCCGGCCGCTCTGCTCTACGGGCTTTGAACTTTCACGACGAGCTTTGTGAGATACATGTAGCATGACTCCTCCGCTATATTTCAACCACAAACGACGCTGGAGACAACCAAAGTTCAGACGAAGGGCGGTTAATCGATAATTGGAAAAGTTTTTGTTTGCATAACTTTTTCCTGTTCTGCGATGTCTATTTCTTGCTTTTTCGCATTTTCGCTTACTAACTTTCTGTTTATCTATGCAGTGTTTTGACGATAGATGTTTGTGCTAGTTTACACACTTTGCAATAA
This sequence comes from Ophioninae sp. B BG-2022a, assembly GCA_030522765.1. NCBI lineage: Eukaryota > Metazoa > Arthropoda > Insecta > Hymenoptera > Ichneumonidae > Ophioninae sp. B BG-2022a. Next base: position 14,458 of record JAPYZJ010002879.1, on the reverse strand, counting down.
CTTTGTCATAACACCAGATTCCGATAACCCACCATCGTTACACGCTGCGATATTCCTATCAAGTTTATCTTATAGCAGCACTTGCCAAGTAATTTCTGATGGAGGAAATCTTTGGTGTTCGTATTCAGATGTAAAATTAAGATGTTTATTTGAAGTTATAGATTTATGTGGAATGAGTTAAATCTTGCAATGTGCATCCAATGTACATATTGCGAACGGTATGCTGTCACATCCACGCCTATATGACGTGGTCATATATGCGTATATATGTGCGGTGTGCCTCTTTCTTGCCTACGCCTAGCGCAATAGCACAGGATGAGGGTTAAAAAGGCAATGTGCTGGTAAAAGGAGAATTTGTAAAGAGATTATGCGGATGATCCTATTATTTAAATAATGGTTTTGATGGTTTTGATGAAATAATGGTTTCTTCTGTTCGATTGACTCTTCTTGGTTTATTCAAACCAACTGATTGGGTTGATTTTATTAATTGTGAAATACAAAGAGGAAGATAACTTAAAGAATTGGTTCGCTCGCATTAGTGAGTCGTTTGTTGATGACCCGGTCGCTTGGCTATCGAGTGTCGATCGTAAAACTAAGGACCGTCGCTGGTGGCCCTGAAGCTCTCGTCAATGGTGAGAATAGGACAACAGTTTATATCTATATAGACTACCGTCGGAAAGTTTCCGGACAAGAGTTGGAAAAAGTGCCCAAACTGTTCTTTATGCCATTTCGCCGGTAGTTGAGCTAGGCCAATTTGACCAACGCCATTTTAAAGAGGGGGATTTACCTACATTTTGGCGTATCAAAAAAGTGTTTACGATTTTTTTTTATACTTGATTAAACATTTGTTTTTGTTTGTTTTTACATTTTTAAACGAAAGTATTTTTTTTTATTTTTGCTAAAGTGAGAAAATGAAAGTTTCTCAGTTCAACAATGAAAACGTCGTATGGAGCGGTGTAAAGATCGCTACAGGGAGTCCAGTGAAGACGATAAAACTTTTGCTCTAATTGGTGTCGAATAAAAAATGTTATGACTTCCGTCTGGGTATTCAATGGCCCTACCTCGTATGTATAGTGATTATTCGTAGACCACTAAACCACTAAACCGATTTTGACTAAATTTGGTACCGAAATAGACTAGACCTTGGGAAAGGACATCGACTTCGTTTTATTGCCAAAAAATACTTTAAGGCGTGGAAATAGGAGATGAATGTTTGTATGGAAGTTCGTCATTGTTGACGAAAAACCCATTAAACTATGTATTTAGGAACTAAATAAGAAATAAATAGGTATTCCTTTTAGCGTTTTTGTCATTTCGATCTATGTAGGGATGAAAGATCGTATGGAAGTCCAAACAAAGCCACGCTTTCACACTTAACCCCGGAACCGATTTTGATAAAATTTATTACAAAAATAGACTAAACCTTGGGAAAGTTCATAAGCCACCTTTTGATGTAAAAAAAGGCATAACGGAGTTGAGATAAAGGATGAAAGTTTATTTGCGTCATTATCGAAGATAAACCTTTGACACTTTGTATTTAGGCATTTGATAAGAAGTAAATAGACACTTGTTTCAGATGGAATAGAAGATGACAGTTCGTATTGAAGTTCAAACAAATCTTTCGATGTTTACTATACGTATTGTGACGTCACTGGCTCGCGTCACTGCCACCTATGGAGACGGCTAGGGGAAGCGGGGAAGAGGGGCTCAAAATAAAAGAAAATAAAAACCAGTGGCAATCAGAAAATAACAAAGACACAATTTTGATAATAAAGAAAAAGAACGAAATAAAATGATAAAAAAGGTAACAAAAAAGAGAACGCGATTATCACGGGGTGGGGGAGGGCTCGTACGCGCGAGGGTGGCAACGTCTCCAGGGGTCAGACACAAGGGGATCAACTCGCCCACGGTCGGGGCTAACTAAAAAAAAAGAAATAATAAAACAAAAAGAATCAAAACTCAAAAGCGCAAAGGTTCGGTTGGCCGCGAGCTCCCAGGGTCTGGGGGCAATTCGTGAAACGCAAGGGAAAGGGAGGATGGAGTGGCAACGGCGATCAGCTGTCATTCGAGCGAAGGCTGAGGGGCGGGAAGGGCTCACGGGAAGACTCGAATAATTTTTCCAGAGTCCGAAATAATATTTCGGACTCATGCTAATTCATAAGGGCTCTTATTATGAGCTGGCCTTGCTACGATTTCGTAGCAAGGCTCTGTTGACCGGCTCGGGGCTCGCGCGCGCGGTGAGTATCGTACTCGGCGAGCCGGCGGACGTTGGACTTCGCTCGACAGGGAGCGCGGGAGGGGGAAAACGCAGTGGGAAAACGCTCGATTTTTGGGCAGAAAGGGTTGATTTTAAATTATGGGGAATATGGGAAAAGGCGTAGCACCCACTGCACGGGAAAACGCTAAATTTGTTACGCACGCAATGATTGTCGTTTGACTTTGCGAAAAGGGGGGAGCGGAGACTCGATATAAAAAAACCAAATACTACGGAAACATTGGCCGCGGGCGTCGCGAAAGAAAACGAGGGACTTACCGGGATGAATCTCGGCTAATCCCAATACGCAAAATTGTCGATGCGGCCGGTCGTCCTCTCTCTACTCTTCTCTCCCTTTCACACACACTCACACGCAAAGCAAAAGAAAAAAAAACGAAACGAAAACGCGAAGAAAAAAAAGGAAGGAAGAAAGGCGTAAAAGAAAGCTAGCGAAACCTAAAAAAAAAGGTGACTAAACGAAAAGAGTGAGACGCTATCGCAAAGGGGCTCGATTCGCTATGATCTCGTACGAGGGTCAATGCTAACTCATGAGTCCTTCCGCGTGCAGACTCGTGCTCGCCGAATTCCGGAAATTTCTCGAAGTTTTGGCAGCTTGGCGGGCGTCTCGCTGGAGGGCAGCACCTCCCGGGCGGGCAAGGATCATTTTTCGGGGCAATCGATAACGGGTCGATATCGGGGTAATGTAGGGCGCATAATTATCGGGGCTAGGAATTTAGAGAAACTAGGGCTCCGCTCTATCGCAGGCAACGGCGCGACGACGGATGGCAGCCGCGTGGCTGTGGGGACTCGTTCCGCGACGGTGCGGCTCTCTCTCTCTCTCTCTCTCTCTCTCTCTCTCTCTCCCTCTCTCTCTCTCTCTCTCTCGCTCTCTTACGAAGTCTCCGACGGCTGGTTTTCCGCAGCCTCGCGCTGTTTGGCGTGGCGGAGACTGTCAGAGACTGGCGGTTGGTGGCTCGGCGCCTCCACGGGGTGGTAGCTTCCTGAGGAGGGACTGCTGCTCGATGGGGAGGAGAAGGTGGCGGTTGATCCCCGTCGGGGGAATGACGAGTGACGACTGGTCCAAGGACGGCTGCTGCTACCTGCTCAGATCTCGAGCGGGGAAGTGGGAGGGCTATTCAGGGAGGGGCAAAGGCTGCTGTGACGATACTCGATGTCTGTTGGTTCCCGCGTCGTCGATGACCGGGCTTATCCTATTTTACAGGGTTTTTCGGGCCTCGCGGGGCCGCACATCTCCGCGGCTTAAAAAAACAAGATATCAAAGGCGGAAAAAGCGCTAGGGGGTATGGCAGTGCGTGAGGGGAAGGGGAATTTAGGGAAATCTGGGTGAGCCAGCGTCGAAGCCGGCGAGCACTTGTGACGCAACGTCACAGTATATTTATCGGAAACATGTGTATGATTAGTACAAATGGCGTCTTAATATAAACACGTCGCGCAAGCACGGAACTTGCCAAGTGCCATACACAATGAATGATGTGTCGATGGCGGCGCGGCGCGGCGTAATGAGGAAAATATCGCTAAGTATGGCTACCCGAACGGGAGACACTTGAGGGCAGCCGACTGTTGCGGAAGTATACGAATATTTGCACGAGGCGTTACTTGCACACTTTCAACTCTTGCCCCCTTCAGTGCCGGCTTGACCTTGAAAAATAGATCAAAGTCACATGGCTCAATGTCGGGTAAGTCCGACGGATATTTCAACACGGCGATGCCATATTTTGCGAGGAACGCTTTCACAGACAAAGCAGAATGGGCTGGTGCATTGTCCTGGTGAGGATTCCACGAAGGAAAATCGGTCAAACACTTTCTGTGTCGTTTCGTGTCATTTCAGCAAGCCCTCAGATGCTCAGACGGCAATCAGCACGGATTAATTTACCAATTTTTTAAATATCTTCGTCCGTTATTTATGTTGAGGGCCGTCCTGGGCCTTGATCATCTTCGGTCTATTCACGCACTTCCTTAAACCGCTTAAAACACTCAACAACGCATATGCGGGATAAACATTCATTCCCTTAGCCTTGTTTCAACATAACATAAGCTTCTGTAGCAGTTTTCGCTAGCTTAACACGGAACTTGCTGTTAACCCGTTGCTCCATTTCGAGCAACTTGGCATTTTTCTGGCTTGTCACTAGTGGGTAGACTAATTCAATCGACTGCTCCAGTCAAACTGACCGACCCGCTGGCTTGTCTAGCGAGCTTAGGGTGAGGGAAGGACCATCCAATACAAATATATCGCGGCACGCTCACAGTTTTCTGGGAGCAGCGCCAATCCGTTTATTTATTAAGCCATACATCGGATGCCGAACCCACATTTCCGTCGACTTTTCGATTTGGCAAACCAAATTTTTGTCATCAAGACTACTCTCAAGTCTGAAGTTCGGGGTCGTATCGCTCAGAGTCTATTGTTTAATGTATTTTGGTAAATCAGGCCGAGATATATTCAATCAGCCGAAATCCACTCACGTATATACCCAAATCTATTTATATTGATAAAAGCTACAGGTTGTGTGGTCACGTAGATGTGACACGTGGGATTAAGTGATTGATCGAATGAATATATAGTGTTAAATCTATATATTTTCGAAATGTTGCTGCAGTATTGGTTGTTCCTATAATTATAATTTCCTACTATTTTTTGTGTTTCTAGATGGCCTGAGACAAAAATAAATAAACGAGGATAGAGTACAATCGTTTGGAGAAAATGAAGACTTTCGTTGGGGCAATTGCGTCGGTCCTTCTTGCATTGCAAAATGTTGCCTCTATTGAGTGGAAGAACATTGCGGTACTGGACAATAATTTTCTGGTACTGTGGACACCAGGCGAACGAGACATCACATTTGAGATTCAAGTCAAGACCCAGGGATACGTGGGTCTTGGTTTTATGAGGAAGGACCGGCAGTTTAGCGCCGATATAGTCATTGGTTGGGTCGACAACAATAGTCAGGTTCACCTTCAGGTAAGTGAAATTTCTATTATGTACTACCGGAATTATTGAAGAGAATATGCTGTTCAGCATTCTCAAGCATTGTCAAGCAATATTTTCTTTTTTTATTCTTTTCTGCAGATAAGTCCAGTATTATTTTAATTCTATGAGATTATTACGCGCTCTTATAAGTGAATGTGTCATGGATGCAAGAAAGGCTATTAAGGTTCCAAACTGCAACATCGGAGTTCTTTTTCATAACGCATAAGTAAAATGTACACATACACTTCCATACATGGATATCTTCAGACTGGATATGGATATCTCCACACTGTATACTGTAAAAGGTGGCAGCAAGTATTTTGATCTTTGAATTTCTTCTTAGATCAATCATCGTTTAATTATCTATCGCTGGAAAAAGTAGTGATCTACGGCGATGCCAGGAGCTTCATTATGATAGTAATTCAACGATTGAATAACAGGTGTCCCGTTTTAAATAAGCAAACTGCAATTGCAGCGCGCTATGCTAGTAATTCGAAATACTTTATCGATTAAAAAAATCTTCATTTACTGACCTATTGGTTCCGTGCGTCAATTAATTTCTAGTTCATGCATAATAAACGGAATATGACATGTCGACGGAAAATGGACACGCCATCGATACGAAAACCGTTAGAGGAAAGCATTTTTGTTTCCACCTACTAAAATTAATCAATAAATTTATGATCCATTTATTAAGTTACTTACATAGAACATGTCTCAAAATTTTTTCTAATCCAAAGAATGAAAAATCCGCGATAGTGTTATTGAAAAAAAAATGTTCTCTGGAATATTGCAATTTCGCAAATCAACCTTTGCGGTCGGTAAATTCTATGTGATCTTGTTGATAACTAGGAACGGAAGTTTTACTTTGGAATCGTTTATCCACGATTTTAACGTTGCGTTGATAGATCTGTTGCTCGAGATTGGCCCAAATTCACACCTGCGAGCGAGACGTTCTCGACACACTTTGTCAACTGCAATTTCTCGTACAACACTTTGGTTCGCAAGTTCCATTGTGACCCACAGTCAAGGGCTGCTCTGCACACGTGTGCGTTTCTGAATTTGTCGTAAATCGTAATTTAAGCGGTGGACAACATCACGTAAGGCTTGTTGCGCAGTACGCTCGACACAACACTCGGTACTTGTTCAACAGACCCATGAGCTTGATTTTGACTCAACGTGTTGTCAGAATTACCCTTTGGATAAAACCCGTCTATGTGGAGCAGCATGTTGTGTTTTTTGTTATATTTTTACAACTGCTCGACGTACGCTTGTCCGAGGTGTGATCAGAGCGTAAGCATCTAACGCAGATTCTTAGGTGCTGTAATTCGGTCCATTTTCCATGTGTCGTATATCCTTTGAACGTGGAGCAATGGTAAATCAAATGATAGCTTTGGCACGTAGGACAACCTTAGGTTTTACTGGTTTTGATGTTACTTTAATTTTTGCTACCTATGAAAGCGATTGATTCTTTAGCTTTCTTAGAGTTACAATTTAAATTTCTCTTGTTCTTGCTGGACGCTTGATTCAACGGGTACAGGTCTCTAGCATACGGTTTCTAGCATCGCGCAATGTTGTGTCAAGAATTCGGTTCAGTTCATCAAACGTTGAAGTGTGTAGAGCCGTGTTCTTTGTTTCCCACTTCCGTCCGTGACCGGACCGAGCTTTGACGCCATCATATGAATTATCAGACTATCCGATTGTTCAGTATGTTGACCGAGTGTCTTGAGTGCTCTCAAATGTTTCAACGTATCGTCAAGTAGTTTTCGTAGTTATGAGGCTGATTCCTTGGGAGTCGTAGTCATTTTAATAAGCATTTGAACGCGGTAATGAATCAATAGTCGTTTGTTCTCGAGTCGTGCATTCAACAGATTCCCTGCTTCTATGTAATTTGCTGCACTGGGCTCTAGCAAATGAATTACTTAATCTGCGATTCCTTGAAGAGAAGATCGCAAGTAGTAGAATTTCTGAATATCTGATAGACTTTCGGTTTTGTCGATCGATGCCTTGAACGTGTGACGGAACATTAGCAAATGCGCAAAATGACCGTCGAATTTAAGGTTGACTGTTGGCAATTTGATACTTGAACCAGCAACTACCTCTTGACCGTCTCGTTGTACTAACTGCGTTGTCTCAATAGCTTCGCCACTGGCTTGTGAAGCTGGAAGCGGAGCTAGTAACTGTTTTGCTAATGCTGCAGTTTTGTAATGCGCGGTTTCAAAGCTAGCATGTTCCTCGGCATCGACGTTTATTCTACAACCTTGTGTATCCGGCGATGATACGCGTGATGATATTCGAGACCCTGGTTGAGACGTAGGACGAGGTGCAAACTGCGATGAATCGGATGTATCTTTTCTCAATGGTGAATGTGATACTGGCATGCATAGACTGTTATAGCATCCGGTTCGATCCTTGTCAATGTTGGATTGTACCAGCTTTCTCGAAGATGATGTCGGTTGACATGATCCACGAATATTTGTGTGTGTAACCTCGAAAATTTTGCTACACGAGTCGCGTTTTCTGAGCGCTTCGTAGTTTTTCGAACGATCGTATTTGCTCGTTTTTTACTCGAACAACTCTTTGTCATCGAATTTATATTCCGAGTACCGTTGCGAGTGCGAACGTTTCTCGGAATCGTATCGTCGTGGTGGCGCTTTTTTGCACGAAACCTAATGCGTCCATTGAAGATTGATCGCGGAGCTTTTTTCCAATGAATTAACGGTCCACTCTTGAATGCGAAAAACATTTCGATTTGTGGGTGACGTCGATGTTGTGAGGAGATGGAGAGAATAATTTTCTTATGTGACACTCGTAATCCTGCACTGATGTTCTTGAAGTACGCGATGACGCTGAAATTTCTGTCGTTGTATTGTTCGCTTTCGTGTCGTTACTTTCTCGAAACTTCTACTGAAGCCCTTTTTTTAATCCAGCGCTGATTCCCGGGATACTCGAAGGACCAAAAATATTTTGATGATGGAGCCATGGGTCGACTCGAAGAAATTAGACACTGATGTTAATTTGTTTTGCATAAGCGTTCATTTTTTTCTTTCAATTGTTGTACATCGTGTGTGCGTGTCCGTACGCTTGAATGACTTGCTCAATCTAGTGGGTAGTGGCGCACTATTCAGCCAGATGTCTCCCCGGCAGAATACAGGTAGCGCCATAGAGGCTACGGAGAAGCTATGTAAACTATGCGCTAGTAAGTATACACTGAAAGGATAAGACAAAGTTATAAAGGATAAGCACCAATGGGAAAGGGGGAGGAATCGGTAAGGTTAACCTGGATTGACGAAGCATCCGAGGAATATGTGGAGTAAGTGAACAAAGTAAGTGAAGGAGATATAAGGAATGGGTCGACCAATCAGAGGTGGGAAAAATTGAGGGAGGCCATTTGGAAGGAAGCGGAAGGTACGGGAATGATAAAATGGAGGAATAAATGGGGAGGGGGTAGGAGCTGGCTAGGGCAAGAAGGAATGCAACAAAAGAAAAACGTTCAACAAGCACTCAAATAATGTCTCACAACAAGAAATCCGGTAACGAAGAAGAAGCTTTATAACGAAAGATAAATGTGGAAAATCTAGAAGGGAGGAAGAAATACTGGTTAGAAGAAAGATGGCGGGAGGTTCAGGGCAGTAAAACAATGACTGATTGGTGAAGACTGGTAAAGAAGTTCAGGGAGAGACAAAGTGCCGCAGGAGAAAATATTAATAACTAAGAATGGAAGGCACATTTCAAAAAACTTATCGGTAAAGGGGATCCAACCCAGGTCAGCATAGATCTCGGAGAGGGCGATTTCGTAAAAGAGAAAAGGGGGAGGATGGGTCCCCAAAACAGGGCATTCAGTAGGAAGGACGTATGGAAGATGCTGAGAAATTGAAGAGAGGGAAGGCGGCCGGCAAAGATGGCATCACAGGGGAATTCATAAGAATTCTGTCGACAAAGGCAAATGACGAGCTAAAAAATATATTAAATGCGATCTAAAGAGCAGGAAAACTGCCGCGGGGGTGGGAAGTAGCAAGAATTTTTCCGATACATAGGGCACGGGACAAGGATGATGTAACCATTCATAGAGGTACAGCGTTACTAAATGTTGACTACAAAATCCTGACAAGCCTTATGATAAGGAAAATTAAAAAATGGGTAGAGGATTGTCACGTCGGAAGGTACATAAAACTCTGACGAAACCAAAACTCCCACGGTCCTTTATGAAAACGCGAGCATCGACTAGGCACAATAAGAATGTTCTCATTCCTCGACATATTCCTAAAGCTATGTTAAAACAAAAACACGTAACGCGCCTCTAGCGCAACTTCAAGTAAGCCCTGGAAGGTTTCCATCAATCTGGTCGTAAAATTAAGAAGTAATGAAAAGGAAGCTGCGCCCGGATCTACCGCGTAGCGCCTAGCCGCGACGTTTTCCCCGAGAAAAACCCTCTCATAAAAAAATAGACTCGTATGACCCTTGCATAAGAATCCATGAATGCGTCTCCAACGTTCTCTTTAATTAGATTCAAAAGAATTTTAGTGAGGCCGCGGAAAACTCGAGATGGTCCGATCGTAAAATTAGATACCACGGAAAAAGAATTCTTATGGGGAGAATGCAGTTGCGCTCTCCACCATGAAAACATTTTCACCAGAAACAAGAGTATGCATCCCTTGCGTATGCTAGCAATGACTATTTCTATTCCCAAAGTTAAATAAAGTTAATACATATAAATGGGGCGATCCAGCACCATCTCGTAGGTAGTCCCAGTTCTTCAGTTCGGCTAGTCAGTTCTCCTATAATTTTCATCGAACTCATATATTGAAACTCTGTCCGTCCGCAACTCTGTTATACTCAATTTGTATTTTCATAGTACGCCCAATTTAAAGATCTTTGTATTTTCATTGAAGCAACACGAGCAAAGTACAATCCCATTTTGCGACTTCTGAAATATTGTAAACTCTGTGCGTACCCATCACGACTCTGTTCACTTTATACCTGCGAGCGAACCTGGCCACCAGCGAAACCCCTGCGTTTTACGACCGACACCCGCTATCTAACCGATAGGGTCAACACCGATTAAAACCACCAATGTAAGCGAACCACATTTTTATATTTTTGTACTCAACGTTAATAGAATTAACCAACTTTGTTGATCGTAATAAATTGATAGTAAATTAGAACGAGTTATATCCAAAAATCGGCTTATTTCCATACATTCCTTAAAGATTCGCCCATCCTTCAGCACTTCCCCTTTACCCTCAACCCGTGCTGTTGCGCTAGGCGTAGGCAAGGAAGAGAGAACCACGCGCTATATGCCCACGTCCCCTCCAGACGTGACAGGATAATAAAATGGTAAAGGAGAGTCAGGCCAGCTTTAGGGGAAAAAAGGGGTACGCGAGACCACGGATTTTCATTCGGAACGCACAGGTAAACAACAGCCTTAGGAGAAAGGGTGAAAAACTATACGCTGGGTTTATCGATTTCAAACCGGTATTTCATAAAATAGATAGGAACATCAAGTTTAGGAAACTCTGTGGAAAAGGCATTACCTGGAGGATGTTTAATGTAACATGAGGATTCTACGACAAGACTACAAAGGAAGTGATTACAAGCAATAGAAGAACAGGTGAATTTGAAACAAAAATGGGGTGAGACGAAGTACGGGCGCTAAAGGGATGTTCCCTTAGCCCAACCGTCTTCGGGCCGGTCCTAGACGACATTGATGGAAATGGCAAAAGAATGGTATAGGAGAAACGATGAAGAAAGGGAAAAAATCTACGCCCTCAAATATGCAGACGACATCGTTCTGGTAGCAGACAACGCCGAAGCGTTGAGGGCATGACGAATATTACCATGTGGCACACGAGTGCGAGAGAGATAGTCGAAACGTTTTAAGTAACGATTTCTCAGGGATCAAACATTTTTATCGAAAATGGGGCGTAGAAGCCCTTCGGTGCCATCGTCTTTAATGCACACAAAAAATTTCATAACAATTGGTTTAGCCGGTTGAAAGAATTGTGGTTTCAAAATTTCGAAGTGGACGTAGGCGTGTTTGTCATGTCCTTAAGGGACATATTAAGGCGGCTGGACAAATTTGCAGCGAGAATCAAAATAGAGGTAAACACGGAGAAAATTTAGGTTACTATTTTTAAAAGACGGGGAAAGCAAAATAAGAGCGAAAAAGGGAGGTTAAGGGAATGACGAACACCCTCTGGGCCACCTCGACATTTTAGAATCCAATTTTTCCTAAACCATTGAACCGATTGGGATGAAATTTATTTTGTGTACTCAGGAGGCTTGCTCTAAGAGGAACATGCTCGGCATTTTCCAAAACTTTGGAAAAAATTGTGCAGTTTGTGGTTACCATGGGAGAAATTGCGAGCTACGCTCCATTGTATTGCACTTTCACAAATGTGCGAGCATAAGACTCTGAAGCGGTAAAGAGTACACATTTTGAGCTTTGTTTCATCGATTCTTATGAAAAAATGGCAGAGAAATTGGCTTTTGAAAATAAATGTGACAAAAGTGTACCAACAGAGGGCAAAATCTTATCGACCGCCAAGAAAATTCAGTTCAGCAATTTTCTCACAGGCGGCGCAGTGGCTCGCATTGCTCGTTTTTACCGAATGCGGTAGCGTTCCTCTCAAGTATCAATATATTTTTTGACAGGTCGGAAGCAATTATTAGATAATTTATTATCGTCTCATAGTTTATGACATTCGTTGATAAGGTGTTGTGTTTAGTGGCAGTGTGCTAAAGCCATAGAAAAATGATGTCGAGACTTCGAGGCCGAATCGCGAGCGTGGTGCCATCCGTCGGTAGTGACTCGCAGCTCAAAACTGCACAATTGTCGCTACCGACATATCGAGGGGCCGCGTCGAGAGTTTCCAGCGTGTTCGTGATTCCTTCAAAGGGAAATCATTGGAGGTCGTGAGGGAATTTAAATACTTGGAAATCTGGTTATCGGCGAATACCTCAATGAAAAGGCGTCTGCAAATAGTGACGGCGAAGGCTAGGAACACGGCAAATGCGGTTTTGGGGTTGATGAAGCGAGCGAGGGAGGACGACCTGAAGCACAGATTACAGGTGATGGACTCCTTGGTAAAGGCAGGGGCGCTATATGGAGTAGATGTGGCCGCTATATGGAGTGTGGGGATGACGGAGGAGGGAGGAAGTGGAAAAAAACCCAAGGGAGGTTTATAATAATGGCCAAGCCATCTCTTGGAACTGGACGAGGATAAGAGGAGTATTCAGGTCAAAGCAAGGTGGAGAGCGAGTCCACCATCTGCAGCTATTTTAAGGGGATAAAAAAGAAACTGGAGAGAGGGAATTTTTGGGAGGAAAGATATATTAGGAGGGTTAAAATGAGGAATGGGAAAGATTAAAATGCTGAAACCTGTCGAGGTCTGGAAAGAACGGATGTAACAAGTGGAATTGCAGAGGATATAGAAAGGATGAGGAGACGCTGAAACACATCTGGAGGTGCGGGAAGGCGAGGAAATAAATTAACAATAAGTGGGTAGCAGGGGTAGACGAAAGGGGAGGGGGCAGAGTCGGAGAATGCCTAAGAGGGTAGTGGACAGAAACGTTAAAGGAAAAAATAGATTAGGAACAGGCGGAATTTACTCTGGCATTCAGGGACCTCGGCGTAGCTGGCTGAGGTCTGCGCGAAATTAGTTTATTAAAACGTCCTGAACTAGGGGCTGTAAGCACGCCAAAAACGACCGAGTATCCCTAAGAGAACGCAATAGAAGTAAGCTTTAGGATTATTATTATATATTTTATATCATATATTTGTTATATAAGGCAAAATGTATATAAAAAGGGAAAGAACGCGCAAAATCATATGTAAGGTGGGCCATATCACAGGCAACGCAAGACATATGGTATAAATATCTATCAATAATATTGCATGAATTTTATTATTAATACTTATATTAGTATTATTTATTATTAATATAAGTCGTATCATCAATATTCCAAATATTATTAGTATTAACACCGGAACATGAATGTTGTTGAATTATCACGATATTTTTTCACCACACAGGAGATACAGTTTTGTTCGTTGAAATGTAATTCTAATGGGAGCACTTCCATAAATTAAATACACTGTGTACAATTTGTAAAAATGCTCAAATGCGAATGCCACATAAGTGCAAAAAAAAATACCCTCGAACGTTGAATAAGCAGGCACGAAATGGACGTTTGATGCATCCAATTTGCGAAACAATGAAAAAAATATGTTTAGAAAATAGTCCGCGTCTCTACGCGGATCGTTTTCTGTTTTTGTTCGTGCACCGTGTAGAAAAGAGTCCGCGTAGAGACGCGGATAGATTTCTTTGTTTGTTTCACGCATCGCGTAGAAACGCACCCGCATTCGTACGCGGTCTCTTTTCTTAAAAAGTCGTGGCGTTCAACAAATCAAACATCTCGTTTCCGAAAGGGTTCACTTTGGATTGGTTGAAGTCTTCGAACGTACGACAAAACATGGTAATTCTCACTGATCGTCTATCACGTAATATTTCAAACGCGAGATTTCAATAAGTGAAATTCGATGTCTATTCGGTCGGTCAGGTTGCATCTTTCTGGTTCGTTTATTCGATTGATGATGACAGAGTAAAATTTCGACATTCCAATTGTCACTCGTATTTTCTAGCGGTTTCACCCCCACCGTAATTTTCTCACACTCGAGTTTCTGGGATCGAATCAAGCTAACAGAAAAAGAGCAAGCTAGAATGCATGCTAACATAAGTGCAAGCTAATTTTCTTTTTTTTTGTTACCGGCATCTACTAATGAGAAAATTAGGTGAGAGACGACATAACTAAAACCCTTATTTCGAATGAGAAGTTTTCGTTACCTTTCGTAAAACGTGCGCGACAAACCTTCGCGTTTTTTCAATGAAATCGCTATATGCAGCTCTCTTCAAAAGTATTAATCCAAACCCCAGATTTTGATCTGGCCAAAAAATAGTTGGATGTGTGACCACTTATGCGTGCTCTGGCTGACGCATTGACCAGTGAACAGGAGGCCGATTTTTCTAAAGCCTTGGTACACATTGTGACGTATTTTCTCAGCGACGTCCGAGACGCCGATCCCGGGCCACCGGAAATCAGCCGCAAAAACGGTATCAATACCCGAACTCCCGATTTTTATTCAAATGGGCGCCAGTCGCGTTAGCGACTCGAGAGCTCGAAAATCTTTTCCCCACAGTGCACCTCGGCTAACTGAGTTC
>JAPYZJ010002878.1:0-26991 GCA_030522765.1 Ophioninae sp. B BG-2022a | reverse complement strand
AGGGATCTCCCCCTCCGAGATTTGATGGTTGATACCGATAAATTTTGGGACGCTGAATATGGGAAAAATAATGAAAAAATTCCAACACGTCCAGATTTTCTCCTATTTGATATTTTTATTTTTTACCAAAATACCCTAGGTGCTCTCAGATAAAACTGTATAAAACTAATGGTAATGCCCTTTTCTCGAAAAAAATTACTAATTAGCTTTATTCAGGTTCTAGGAACTGCTCCTAATTGATGGTTTAATTGTATTTATCTAATTGAATTAATGGCCTACAGTAATAGCTCGAAAAAACATAAAACTTTTGGTCATTTGCTTATGAGGTCGTTATGAGGGGATAGTTGTAAATTTATGTAGGGCATAGTTGTAGAATCCATTTTGTAATTTATTTAATTTAATAAAAAAATATTTTCTTACAAAGGTGTTGTTTTTTACGAAAATAAGAAAATGAATTTTCCGGAAAAACTAGATGAGATGGCGGAAAACTGGGTTGATATTCGCAATCAGCGCATGAAAATACACTAGAACCAGTCATTGAATCTCAAAGGGGAAAATGAAAGTTAAAATTTGTAGACCTGTGTTATCATTTCACGTGGGAATGCGTATCTACGTAAGTACATGTGGGGGAAGAAAACGTGTACCGACTGATCAGCTTAATCAATGTAAGTTTGTGCGCGTGGTTAATATATTTGTCGGGCTTTTCAGTGAACCGCATATGTATACGATGAATGATTCTGTAACACTGTATTTATATGCGAGGCTCTTGCAGTTATATTTTTATTGATAATTATGAAAATTTCAACCTGACAACTCTTGACCTTCTCGTCGAGCTTCTTGAGAGTTTCTTGAATGGAATTGAGCGTCCTATCGCTGTGTCTCTCGTCGTTTTGCATCTCGTTCTGCAGTCTAAACTCCTCGAATCTCTTAAGTATCTCGCGTACGCTCAATTTGCTTCCGTCCTGCTTTTCCTCCGTCATCGTTCCGATTTTGGACGCATCGCGCTCATCATTCGCACGATTCGATGACGCAATTTGTTCATTGTGGTAGAAATCTTGTATGATGCCCTCCAGTCTGAGTTCCTCGAGGGAGGTTTGACGATGCGTACGGTTCTCCGTAGTCGAGGGTAGACAAGAGGGGGACGAGGTTGGGGACGAGGTTGGGGACGAGGTTGGGGACGAGGTCGGGTTTTCCGAAGACATCGTCGAACAGGAAGTAGCCACATTTTCACAAGATTTTTCCGAAGTATTCGGGAAATTTCTCGAGCTGCGAACTCGACAACCAGTCTCCAGTCTCAATTGTTCGATGGTCGGTTGCCGCGGCGAACTTTTCAAAGTGGCACTAGAAGCATTTCCAGCAGATCGATTATCGATATTGGAAAAATCGATTCTCGGTATATTCTCGTACTCGTATTTCGGTGGTCCCGATTCGATAAATTTATCGTTCAGTAAATTTTCATACTTGGAACAATCGTTCGACTTTCTCGTTTTCGCAAGGTCATTAACAATTTTCTTCACGTTTTTGTTTATATCGAATTTGCCGTCTGCCGAAAAGTTTCGACTAACAAACTTATCCCGCGATATCTTCGATCCCTCTTCTTCTCGGGGGGGTGAGAAGAATTTAGCGAATGGGCTCTTCTGGAGAACACGATTTTGGTCGTTGATCCTCGTACCGTTAAACATTTGGTATTTGGTACGAGGTACTCGATCGTTGTTCGTGGCTTTCTCGAGAAAGGCTCCGGAGTCATCGGTATGCCCGTACTCGTCGCTGCTCGATTCCGATTCCGACGATTTTACCAAGAGGCTATCGGGCGAATTCGTCTTTCTCTCCTCGTCCGAATAATACTGATAACCCCGTTCGTACTTAGTTTCGATCGAACCCCCCTTATCAACGTTGCGACTCGATCGACAACGCAATTTCTCTGGCAATCTCGATCCATCTTTCATGGCATTATTCAAGTTCTTTTCATGATTATTATTGTTGCTCTTCTTGTTACTGTTATTGTTGAATTCGTAATTTTTCCGATAGTCCTCGCTGATACAACCGATGGATGACTCGTCCTCGCACTTGCTATGATCCGAAAAATCGCTTCGCACGTCTCGACGGATGTCAATTTTTTGCAAAAACTCGGATCGATGGAGAACGCGGCGTTGAGGCCTCGAGAGCACGGATGCTGATTTTCGGCTTGGTGGACTTTCTTGCCGACCAAATTCGCAGTCGAAAGATTCGGTAAATTGACTGAGTATGTCGGGCCTATGCTTTTGACGACGACGCAACGTATTTGGCAATTCCTCCCAATTGCTGCACAACCGACGTGAGAAAACGCCTTCCGCGTCTGAAACTTCCTGTTCCACCATACTACCGATTGATGTTTATCGTTCTGTTTCCGAAATTCGTCGAGCACACGCGTCACTGCGATCACCGCTATTCAACATCCATTTTCGCAGCTTATCATCACAGAGTTTTTCATAATCATTTTCGCTTCCCGTCGCATCGTTCACTCATCTACTCGACTCTAAACTTCATTGAATTCACACTTGGATCGACGCACGTAAAAATGAAAATTCCTTTGTTAAAAAAAATCCACTTGTGTAACGCATTTTCATTATGAATTCAACCAATAAAGTTTTTTCGCCCTGAGAATTTTCTACGCTCCGAAAGACAATTTTTTTTGTAAATTGCAATGTGTAATCAGCTATTGATGAAAAGTTAAAAGAACCGATGTTCGATCCCCGAACGAATTGTGCATCGCGTACGAGCGGAACGCCATGCTGTATTCTCCTCCTATTTTATCCGAGAAATTTGCGCTAGCGACTCTTAAAGAGGTGAAAATCGCGGCAATGGGTAATTTATTTACAATGTACAGCGACACGCACGCACTGACTCACTTTCACACTCCCACAGAGCCAAGCATACGCACGGACACATAGGCAAAAGAAGCGGTGTGTTTAACGGACGTTTCGTTAGAAAGCAAAGATTCATATTAATTCGTCTCGAATGACTGGATACTTTTCTTGTGTGATTATTAATGGGTGTGCGCGTGTATGTGTATATTCGCGCGCGTAGGTATCTCTACCTCATAAATAATGGAAAGAAATGGGAATAGGCGGTCGTGAATGTATGCTATGTCGAGTTAACAGAAAAGTCTATGGCCACTGCTAACGGTGTCGCAACACGAGAGAATCAACGCTCAAGGAAG
Source organism: Ophioninae sp. B BG-2022a (assembly GCA_030522765.1). Taxonomy (NCBI): domain Eukaryota; kingdom Metazoa; phylum Arthropoda; class Insecta; order Hymenoptera; family Ichneumonidae; species Ophioninae sp. B BG-2022a. The sequence goes on along the minus strand of JAPYZJ010002878.1, from coordinate 23,792 downwards.
TGCCGCACAATGCTCCTTCTTTCATAAAAAATTGTTTCAATTGTTGACTCGTCGAATTGTGTGATCACGATCGCCAGCGGTCCCATTCTTAAAGTGAAAAAACAAGAATACGACGATACGAAGAATACATTTCTTTGATATAAAGGAATGTTATCGAATTAAGGATGCTCTTGCTTTATACGAATTTAAACATTAATTGTTTTTTTATTTGTATGAGCCTTCTTGATACTTCTTGTACTCAACTGTGGATAAAATTTGAGAAAGTTTGACCGTCTAGCAATCGTGATATTTATTGTAAAAAATCGTCTTTTTTCATAACTTTCTGTAAGAGCTCGTGTTGAGGTTGCGATTTTTACCACTAAATATCTCGATTGCCAAACGGTGAAACCTTTTCAAATTTTTTATACATTATAATATGACGCTCAAGAAGATTCGCGTCATTTTCCAAAAAATTATCTTTGAAAAATTGTATCTGATGATTTTGCCTTCACTTTGTATGTACTGTTGTGATTATGGCACAAGAACATTCTTAACGATGTTTGAATTCTGTATCTGTGCCGAATGGGTACTGACTATCTCGCCTCTCAATATAAGAAGTGTTTTCAATACCAATATTCGGTGTTAAACATTTCAATACGCACGGAACAGATATTTCAAAGTTTCAATAATCCGCTGGCGAAATTCTAACAGTCAGATGGCTATCCAATAAATCTAATTTAATACAAAGTACTCTGCGTGCTCTCTCATTCTGTACCTTCCTCACTGCCTTTCGAGTACTTTATTTCACTCAGGAGAAATGTAGCATAATAGAGCTTTTAGTTAGTACGGACCAATCGAAACAACTTGGTCGACTTCCTTTTCCTCGTCTCAACACAGTTTCCTGACAGGCTCGAGTGTTCTTGTGTCTTTCTCATTCTCTGACAACTCCATTCTCTCACAATTGCGCACGTTCCAGCTTTTTCCTCTTTATGAGCGTGAGAAGCTTCAGCATGAAAGAATCAAGGCTTATGCACAGCCTATGGAGCGCAAAAAGACAGCCAAACGTAATTGGTCTCCGAAAACTATATATACATAAATGTGGGCTAAGATGGACCACTTGATAAATACCTATTCTGAACTAATGACGTTATATTTCCCGTTTGAGAGCTTCCCAATTTTTACCTTCGTGTACCGTGAAAATATTATTTAACCATTCTCGTTGTTTGTATAATAACGACAAATTGTCATAAATAAATGGTATAATTGGGTTAGTTGGAGAGGTAGTATCGTTGCGAGAATGACAACTCTGTATTTGCAATTATTGACTTTCGTCTCTTGACGATGGAATTAATATATTGAAATATCGTCACGTGCACAGAAGTACTCGAGCCACTATAAAAATAACGAAGGTAAGGGCAAACTCATAAATCGCGTATTTTCTTCCATTGGTCCATTTTAACCCATGTTCGTCAGCTCGCTTGTACTTTGGCAAAGTGGTTTATTTATTTTTACTCCGCGACTCGTGGGATATCCCCACCCCGCTCGCACAATGAGTCCGTTTTTAATTATAATTATCTAGCGTGTAATGAATTCTCTTGGGACGAAACTGTAGCACTTTTAACTGAGAAGAGACTCTCATGAGGCGAAGTGAAATTCTGTGCATCATAGTAGGAACGCTGGCGCAGGTGTGTGTGTCAGTGTGCGCGCGTGCGTGCGTACGTGCGTGCTTCTGCAGCATGAACCGCGTGTGATTCGAGAATAATCCGCGCTCCCGAGGTTGCCGATGAGAAAGCCGTATGAAACTTTCTTACGAATCTCGGAAGACCCGTGTCACACGCCTTTTCGTTATTATTGTGGGCAAGTCCATTTTTTCATATTATTACTGTTATTACTGTATGCCACTATTTTATAGAAAACTGTGTGCGACGAAGGAAGGACGCGTCAGCGCGTTTAACCCCCTTATCGTTTTCGTTATTCATAACTTTTCTTTACGTCGTACAAGAGTATATACACTACCGCTCAAAAGCTTGGATACACCAGTCGATATTTTTTCCCGCACTTAAAGTTTGATAACTCTTCAAAAAAAAAAAGATATTCGAAAATCCAAAGCGGCATTTTAAAGAAGGTATATCAGGCTTCAGTTTACTGTATTTCAATATTTTTTTCCATTTTTTTTCTATCCGGTACAGATTTTGGTACGTGGCCGTTTTTAGGCCTTTTTTCGACCATCGCGAATCCAGCGTCGAGTCTAAACAAAATTTTTTGTTTTTTTTTTTACTCAGAAAAACTTGAAAGGGCACACAGAAGCTCCATATTACTTTTTTTAAACAAATTTTGCGTTTTTTTTTGGAGTTATTTCATTTTTTGCTAAAAACGACAAATTGTGCAAAATTCAAAATAACCTAAGAACGATAGGTTTTAAGAGAAATTGTTAGGTATACAAAAAACTGCGTATTTTCATAATAAATCGCCTGGAATTTTTTCAGAATTCTTCTGTGACATTTATTTTTTTCTCAGGTATTTTTTTCGAAATTTACGAGTCAAACTTTTTTCTTTCAGGCCTATAAAATGTTTTAAGGCACTTCAAACATTAAAACATTACCTTAAACCTACCTATCTTACATTACCTCAAAACATTTTATCGATCTGAAAGAAAAGAATTTGGCTCGTAAATTTCGAAAAACGTACTCGAAAAAAAAATTGCAGAGAAAAAATCTGAAAAAATTCCAGGCGATTTATTATAAAAATACGCAGTTTTTTGTATCCTTAACAATTTCTCTTAAAACCTATCGTTCTTTGGTTCTTTTGAATTCTGCAAAATTTGTCGTTTTTAGCAAAAAATGAAATAACTCCCCAAAAAAAATCGCAAAAATAAAAAAAAAGTAATATGGAGCTTCTTTGTGCCCTTTCAAGTTTTTCTGAGTGAAAAAAGAACAAGAAATGTTTTTTAGACTCGGCGCCCGATTCGCGAGGGTCGAAGAAAGACCTGAAAACGGCCACGTACCAAAATCTGTACCGGGTAGAAAAAAAAAATTTTAATACAGTAAACTGAAGCCTGATATATCTTCTTTAAAATGCCACTTTGGATTTTCGAATATCTTTTTTTTTGGGAGAGTTATCAAACTTTAAGTGCGGGAAAAAATATCGGCTGGTGTATCCATAACTTTTGAGCGGTAGTGTATATGTATATGGACTAACAAAAGTAAGGACAAATCCCCCCCTCCCCCACGATCAATGCCTTCTTTCCTTATTCCTTTTACTCGGACGTATAATTACTAACGAGGTGTACCGTAAATAATCATTAGAAGGATCATGAGCGGTTTCACTGCCACTCTGTACACGTGTGTCAGAACTTGAAGAATTTTCTTTTCTCATGCTTTTTCCGCTTCCAATTTAAAATCGGATGCTATTGATAAAATGAAATATTTTACCTGAGAAAGTTCTCACGTGCGGTTTACGATACTTTCCTGTTTTAGTTCGATAAATGGAAATGGAGAAACTTGTTTCCGAACCTTCTGACAGTCGTATACGGAACACCCCGCACAAAGATTGTTTCGGGAATCTCATTAGATTTCAATGCTGTTCCCTACACCCTGATCGGGACCCAATGGTATCTAACGAGGAATCCTGATTGCTCGAATAGGGAGTTAGAATCGGTAACAAAATTCTGTTAGCAGTAAAAACGTTCTCTGCCCTGCATAAATTGTTACCTATCACCAAGATTGAATTTCCGTCTCTGAGTACCCTAGCTTCTTAGCCATCCTACTTGCATAATGTCATAACTGCATTCCACTCGCATGCATTGTTTATTTTCGTGGCCTAATTTTATGTGAACAACTTTATTGACGGCATCAACATTTGTCGGATCGAAATCCAACGAAAATTAATTCTTCTTATGTTTCTCAGAATCTTATGCAATTTTTTTATTTATTATAGTCGTTCTTTTACGACTTGTATTTGCAAAACGTTCAAAAAACAAGTCACGTTAACGAAAAGAATCCGCCTAAATTTCTGAAAAATATATACATATATCGATATACTTGATGAGTATCATATTTTCATTAAACAAAATACCGATAAATACATGTAGACCTCAATGCACTTGTAATCTTCTTTGTGTTTTACACACTTTAAAGTTTACGTATAAGTAATACATTTATATAATTTTATACAACCATTATTTATAGTTCATATACGTTAATGTAAATACTTTTTCCATCTTACATTTTTATGCGCAGACCTATTTCATTTCAATAATAGAACACACGAACAAAAGAATTACATCAATGTATGCAAAATATGAAAAGTGAAAAAAAATATCCTCATCGAATACCCTGACGTGCAAAGTGATTTACAGGTCCACACAATACATATAAGCATTAACGTAGGAGGCGAAAAGGATATACAATACTGACTTCTTCTGATAATAATTTGAATGAACTTTTTATGTATATATTTCAATGTTGTTTAATGTAGATAATGAAATAAGGACCAACCGGAAAATATCCTTGTACGTGGAAAAAAAAATGAAACAGCATTGTGTAGGGATGAGTGCACAATTGAATCGGATCGCTATGAGAACTCTCTACGTGCGGTGTCCCTAAGGAGTACCTACATATGCGTGAGTGCCAATGGGACTCTTAATGAAATCTGTGCACGGGATCAAGAAAATCATGCGTGCTTTTTTAGAAAAAATTAACGAGATTCGATTGCAACGTTAAAGTACACAATTCTCCAACGATGTTACCCTGGAAACAGCACGAAACCGAATTGGATTCCCGTGTGAACTTCCCAGATGCGGAGTGCCTGCCAAAATCCTCTGCGTGTGTGAGAGGGTCTGGCGGCTCCCTATCAAATTTCTACACGGAATATCTCTGATAGGTCGGTCGTACAGTATTGACGATTCGGCAAAAATGCGTTTACAAAATGGAATACAAATCGAATAGTTAATTCACTATTTAGTGAACACTTTTGAAATGAACATGACCACTTCGTATCGTTCCCACTTTCGAACAGTCCAAAATTAATAGACATAGTTCAAACAATTGAAATACACATCGGTCTTTGAGTTCTTTTAAGATTTTCATCAAGGTATACCGCTTACGCGCGTTACAAGATCACTCTCAATTATTGCATTACCACGAGAAAGCATATTTCATCGATAACGGGTGAAAGTACTCTGGAATTGGTGTCAATAAGGATTTCATCGAATGACTGTGAAAATGGATTAAAATGACAGTTGAATTATTCTCTAGGCGAAAAATGCGGAATTCATACCCATGCCCGCATACACACTTATACAAGTAATAATAATAGTGAAATTTGGTAATTTTTCATGTATTTGTTTGAAATATAATGTAGCACAACGTTTGGACGTTGTTGGACACGAGTGATGGGAAGGAACGTCAGCACGCGCGGAAGGTAGCTGATAAACTAGCAGCTCGAAGCTTCCGATACAACAGCGTCGAGGGGCCTTCCTTTGCACGAAGAGAGCTCATACTCTCCCCCGCTGTCCGCCCAACAGTCGTTATACAGTGTTGGGTCCGTTCCTTTCCGTATGCACGGTGCAGGGCCTTCGACAGACTGTTATCTGGGTCATATCCATTCCCCCACTACAATGACTTTTGCTTCTCGTCGCGTACAGTGTTAGGCGCGTAACCACAACCCAAGCGCCAACCTAGCTATCTCGTGAGAAGAGGATCTCCCGTGTCTACTCTACGCGTTTCTTGCAACAGAATTGAAAGACAACGTTTTCGCCCCGTCTCATCCAACCTACACCTGTTTGCTACTTCACCTGCCGGAATTCCCTTGTTTTCTCGCTTTTTTCCTTCGACGTACATCACGCTCACCTCGTCGAATTTCATCCAGAGAGTTGTATCCACACCAGAAATAAGGTTCTCGCTCCTTGAATAAACCGCTCGTGTGCTCGACGAAATTCATTATTCATTATCGAAAGATTTTCGAAGAGTCGGAATTTTCATTGCCATTCGTATATTCTGAATCGGTGTAAATGTTTCTTGCTCCGATCCGTGATCATTTACGCGGCACGCTTTGAAGGATTGATTATTCATTCGAATGACTGGAATGTCGATGTAACGCCCGCGGGCAACCAAGGAATACCGGACTAATCGATGGGAAATATCTTGTGCCACAGAGATTCATCACGGTTTATTGACGACTTATTCGCTTTACCAACAATATTTTTTAAGTTTCGAAAATACGGTTGAATCGATACAACTTCTATTTTCAACTGATGGCTGCTTTGATTTATCATACAAAATATTCTTTTCATATTCACTTACGCTCACATATATGACAACGCATCGAATTGCTCTAGGTTGGTGAAGATTATTGTCTGAATGTCACACGATCGATTTCCCATCTGCGTACCGTGCGCATAGAATGTATCAGAACTTTCAGTATGTGATAAATCGTCGCATGAATTTGCGAGGTAATAGAAATCGCCTAGGCGGAAATAGGCGATGGTTTCGCACACCTATTCCCACAATAGAAATCCTGACGTAGCCGGAAGAACGTGCAATTAAAACTTTTCTCACTTTTCGATTTCTTGTTAATGAAGCCTTACCACGCTCTCAAGAAGAGGATACCGGCGGAAAAGATAAATTTCTATTTCTTGATTTGTACAACGTGATAAGGAATGTTTCACTGTAAAATTCTTTTTTATTTCTGCTCTCTACTTTCATCTACTCTCGTAATGATTCATCTGTTATTTTCTACTTTTCATTTTATCATGCACAATGCAACAAATAGTTATTCTATTTAAGTGAACGCCAAGTCCATGGCTGGAGTAATAATAAATTTCGATCTCACGGAGAAAGAATTGTAACAATCACAGGCAAAATTTGATGAAAAATGTCAAAAGCGCGGTTGTTCTCACGAGCCTTTCTCGCCAATCTGGTAGGTACGTTGTATCCTACCGCTTGTTTATCTTCTATATCTATAAAAAAAAAACAAATTGTGTATGTACCTATGTTATTTATAGACTCCGAAACGACTAGGCCGATTTCGATGAAATTTTCAGGCAATCATCAGAATTAGGTACCTGGCGGTTGATCCTATAAAGTATGGTAGTGATAGGATCAATATTTTTTTTCAATTTTCAATTACAGCTTTGCTATTGATATGGTATTGTTTTTATAAAACAATTTGGGTCGACACATGCGTCGTATATTTTCATGTGATTAACGTGATTAATTGATCAGTCTTCTATCTGTGATCTTTACCCGCTAGAGAAACGTGAGGAGTAACATGAAACCGGTGAACAGTAATGTGAAATGCGGTGGTTCCATTCCCAGAGTTATTGTTCATATTTTATTGATTTATATTACGTTTATTGTAGTTACGATTTGGAAATAAGATCATAATTCTTATATGAACAGTTATAAAAAAACAGTCAATTGATGTCAATTTAGGCCCAGCAAAGCGGGCGGGGTTTGCTAATTATTCCATAATTTGTAAACCTCTACATTTGTTTCTTCTTTTTCTTTGTACGATAAGTGTTCAAGCGGATTACTAAATTCGATATCATTCCCGTGCAATAATTACCTATTCAGTCACTACTATAGGAATACGTTCTGGGCCTTGTGTCGCCACCCGGGTAGTAAATGCAAATAATTCCAATACCTTATTAATTATTTTTATACGAAAATTTTTCACTCTGTTCCCAATAAAGTAATTATCAGATTCATTCAAATATTATTCAATTGATGCATGCAATATCTTGCATTCCATTCAACTTTGTGTGGACAAGGATTGCATTTGCAAAAATGGTTAATCAATTGTTCATAGAACACAAACCAGTCGCGATCCGGATGACCTTTAAATGTAAATGTGATACACTAGGCCCGGGGCGTTCTACCGAAGTAATCCGGCACATACGTACACGCTTACTTATACACGGAAGAGAGTTCCTCAATGTCATTTCTAAATCGTCAATGGTACGAGGGAAGAGCAATAATTTTATGGATGTTTTGTGAATGAGTGTATGTACAGGGTGTGGCGTAAATAGTAGTTCACCCTTAAGGATTCGATTTATCAGATAGTTATCTATAACATATTGTAGTTTTAACCATTTTTATCAAAGGGATTGCAAAAAAAATTGTTTTCATTTTTATTTCACGAATTTATAATCTTTCGTTACAAACTTGGCTGTATTTTCAACAATAACCATCTTTTTTGCGTTTGACTTCTGTTCTATGCTGCTGAATAATAGAGAGATCATGAAAAATGGACGTGGCATAAATAAAATACAATCTATAAAAAAAAGACGAATCACATAATTTATCACGAAACGTTTGTTTAACGCTTATGTTGAAGTTGGTAAAATAATAATATGTTGTAGTTAACTATCTGGCAAGTCGAGTCGTTAACGGTGGACCACTATTTACGCCGCAGCCTGTATATGACCATATACGGAAGGCACGGCGTGCTCGTCGTTGAGGTGAAAAAGGAGAGGAAAAAAATAGCTGCATGGATACACAACTATTTTTTCCTCGAAACACACATCGAATATAGGAGGATTACCCGAAAAGATGAGATGGAGCGTGGAAGAGGATAGCCCGGGGGTCGGACCGAACAGGAAGAACGAACGAAGAGAGCTGCGCGGACGAGAAAGGCCTGAGAGTAATATACCTCAAAAACAAGTTGAGAGGTCGAGGGTATGTGTGTCGTCGCCACATCGTAACGTGGGAAACTCAGAGATTACAGCCTGAAATATGGTAGGATTTAACTCGCACTCCATACGGTATAATATAGGTGTGTGCGTACGTATGCGGGCGCGCGTGTGTGTGTGTGTGTGCGTGTGAACAATGAGATATGCTCCTACTCATCTCTAAAGGTTTTAATGTGTATTCGTCCTTGAGCTGGAAAGTGAAACTTGACATTCCACAGAATCATTTTTCTCCTGCAAGTAGGGGAGATCGAGGACTGTTGTAACAATTTTTACTCTACTCGGCAAATCTCTGTCTAAAAACGTACTACATCTGCGAACTGTAGAACATCATGTAGTTTTTTATTTTACGATAAATCATTACAATAATGGAGATGCAATAATTAATAAACCTTTCGTACGTAATTATCATCAACGATCACTATTTATTTAAATACCGTTTAGATCGCTTTAATCATCCTTTGTCACATAATTATGAACTTGCATAATATTTACTATAAATTATTAACATAAGAAGTAATAATTATCTTACAATAATAGGATAATAGGGAATTTATCAGAGTCTAATCGAATTTAGATAAATTTTCATCCGAAATCGAATCCAACGAGCAATTGCGACAAGTACATCAACCATTTCAATGCAAGTATTACATAAACGTTATTCGTATTCGATTAAGTGATACCATTTCTCTTCTGATTTGCAAAAGCCGAAGAGCTCTTTGAAATCTTAACATGGCCTCTTTCTTAGCCGCTCTAATCTATAAATAAATAAATGACGACATTCTCTATTATTCTTTCTTTGGGACTCATCTCTATTCGTTATTACGAGTGATGCTATTCTTCGAAATAACACGGATAACTGGTGAAAAACAACAAACAGTAGGATTTAAAGATCGCCACATTTATCGGCATTTTTCAGTGTAGAAGTTGTACAGTCCGTTATATTTTTTCCTATTCCGTCAAACGTTTGTTGGATGTAATACTTTTCGGGCTACTCTGTTTTTGAACCTCGTTTCCGGTCTCGTTATGGAGGCAGATCGTATACGTTTTTTGTGGTGGACTCTGACCACTACACGGTCTGGTTCGACGAGGCTCAGTGAGCAGACGATGCATTCTTGGGACAAGACTTCACCGGTATGCTCCTTTTTTTGGTTTCTCGAAAGTGTCCTTGGATGCCTCCTTATCGAACTAATCATACCAGGTTTTTTAATCGCATACTTCCAGCGTAATTCCATTTTTTTAATACGAGAGGCCTCACTGCTTCCCGTATAAGTAAACTAAACAATGATTGACCTTTCGTACGAATATAGAGTCCAATCGTCATCTCGAGAGGCAATGGAAAGAACGATCGAAAAATCTACCGTTACGTCCATCGTAAGCGGTGGCGTCAATCTTTTTCTATCTTATCCGAATCAATACGATAATACTTATGGAGAGAAAATAGTACAGGAGGTTCAACAAAACTTTCCTGACAAATTTTCATGTTTTATCAGTCATGAAAGAATAATCACGATTGATAAATAACAGGTAAGCATGATGCTGCATGAGATTACGGTGAGAAATTTATAAAAGAAAGAAACCTAGATTCAGAAAAAATTTGGCCACGAGTGCATCGACCAAAAGTTCGTAAACTGAACAGTGGTGTGTCCGTGTGCAGGTACGTTTATGGCCATGCTCGAGTAATTCGAATGAGTTTCTGGCTTTGAGTTTCACATCCGATTAATTTATGGATGGAATGAAAATAAAACATGCGGAGAACCAAAGAGCTTATGAAAAAAATCCTCTAGGTGTCTGGTTAAATTTTGGAACATTTGCAATTTACAATCATGGATTCAGGAAGTAGCTTTTCAACTCGTTTACTTTTACGACCTGCTGATCAGAGAGTTTCGAATACCAGGTATCTTCCATGTAAAAGAGAATTCACGATAAATTCATATTTTCGATCATTTGGATGGATAATTGTTTTTATTTTGGCCGAATCGGTCGTTCGTTGGAGAGTCGCCCATAAATTCGTCATTAATATCTCCAGGAGGACATGAGGAATCGTTAGTTGACGAACTATGTCGGGTGCGCGACTCTCATTTTATATTACTATTTTAATATAGCGTATGTACCTATCCGTCAGTTTTCGTCTACAATCTGCGTTTGCACAATGTACAGGCCACCAATATATGAAAAATGCAGAACGAAAGTTCTAGGTATATACTTCCTCCCGGAGTATATAACGTAATACCAGCGTTAAACGCAGCGCTGCTTTGATGATGCCTCTGACATGAAGAAAAAAACCACGCCTGCTCAGTTGTACGCAATTCGAAACGGGGCAATGTATTTAATCGAAATTATAAAAAAACGGTCTGGAAATGTGCGGTTCACTCCATTATTTCTGAATTTTCTTCCGTACGACCTAACGATATTCTATACTTGTAAAATCAATGGGCAATTTTATTCGGAATGTGCTTTTCCTCAAATAGTTCACTTTCGATTCGAAAATCCGCCGGTATGTGGTAGTGGTGTAACTCGTTCAATTTTATTTCGGTTGATCAATAAAATGGTTCTTCTTTTGTTTATTTTTTATGTATTCGACCGTCAATTAAACGAATTGAATCGCAATTAAGTGGTCGTTAAACGGATTACGAGAAGAAATACCGATATAGATGGAGAGAGTATGATATTTCCATAGCTTAAAGTGGAAAGGTTAGATTTGTAAGCAATGTTGTTTACACTCAGTCTCTTAGATAATTTTATACAGGGTTAATCTCAACTACTAGTTTTCCGGTCGTGAGCATATAGGGCGTCCCTTCTCGAGAAATACGCTTTTCTTCTTATCGTCGTACGGCAAAAATTGGCTGTACGACACGATCTCTCCGACTTGCCGCCGAAACTACTCTGCCATTGTTTACTGAACGTAAAATTCTACTCACGAATTTTTCGGCCAATTTTTTCCGCTTGACAGTTGAAAAATCGTTTAGTTCGCAAAGGGAGCCCCCCCCCCCCCTGTATGCTGATATACAAATCAGCCGATTGGTGTGCAGGACGTAGTATTATATTTATACGAATGAATAGAGTGGGCACGAGAAGAATGGTAATTGCACGCTTGTATCGGTACACGAGTCCGCATTTGTACGTGGCGAGTGATATGATTCTCGACACGGCCATGAGCAAAACTGCAGACTGCACTTGAATGTATCAGACTGCGCGCGTATTGTAAGTATTATATTTTGCTTGAGAATCGGGTTCAGAAACTCAAGTTCAAAGAACAGGGAAGCGGCATAGTGATAGCAAGGTTCATTAGTCATTAACTAATTGCCTAATTGCTAATTAGCTTGCCAGCGTAATAACGATGAATTACTGGTAGCAATTAGTATTTCACCGTCAGAAATACATATTTTATCAACCGAGATGCATTGTGACTTCACGATATTTTCTATCGTACTATCTATTGCTGATGATAAAATAATCGTTTCAAAATATAAAATGCGATTTTTAAATATTATACTTAATGAATGTTCATACACTTGATTCGCTCTGCCGATGAGCCATTGAAGCTGATAGTATTACTTCGGAAAGGATAAACGAATCGTACTAACGATATAAAATATAAATATTATAGGAATGGGGCCACGTCAAGCGATCGTACTATTTAACGCAACGTTATTATGATCCGCGACGTGAATCTTAATTATCTGAATTATTTTTCCGTATATTCGAGCCCATAATATAGCTGGGTGTTATTTTTATCGGCTTTCTCGAGCTTGCGTCTCCTCACTCTTGAAAGCGCAAGCTCTCTTTTCGAACATATCTTTGACATCAATAGACAATGTTTCCATCAAATATGACAAACATCGTTAACTCTATGACAATAATAACAATCATGGTAATATAATTTCTTCTTAACGGTGATGACCTATTGGTTCACGTATATTTCTATAAATGTTTCCGATAAATATTATGTAACTTGCAAATATTACTATATACATTTGTCTGCTGTCACTTTTGCGCAGCTGTAATATGTACTTCAGGATTTTAAGTTGAGGTTAAAATTATGCATAAATAAGCATTATACCATAATAGTTAATATTTTCTATGAACAGAGAATTCTAGAATTGATGATTTCTTGTACATTTTCTTGATAACGATAAATTAGTATTCACTATTACTTATTAAATCGAATGCCGCTTAGTTATTGGTATATTGTTATCTGGTGGAATACGTGTGCTGTAGCCAGTCGATGATTAAAGTATTACTCTCGAAAGTGTTATTTCAATTATCTTTATCCACTACGGTACTGGCGAAATGAAAATGAAATAAAAGTTCTCGAACGGCACTTTGGAGAAGGCATATATAATTGTTAGCAGAAAAAAACTATTTTAGATCAGCGGTGCTTTGCTATAATTAGCCAATCGCTGCAAATATACGTGTTCATGGCCAATGATATATACGTACATTTCATTTTGAAGAAACGAAGGGCGTTGCTCCGTTCTCCGCAGCATCGCTATACACGCTCATATACTGACAAATAATATGTGATCCTAGTTGAGATATTCATAACGGCGTGACGTGTAAAAGAACCGGCCGAGTGGGGTAACGCCCGGTGTAAATTGGTTTTCCAGTGAGTGGTCATATGTGCTGAGCAATGCTTTTATTAAGCGCCTTTTTTCCTTCCGCCAGTTAAAAAAATTCTTTTTTAATTCTTTGCTTCTTTTGCATATCCACTATCCGAATTATTTCTTCTTATTATTTTAGCGGTAACTATTCTATTTTGCTAATGATCCGAATAGTTTTATTTTCAGCTTATTTCGTTTCAACTTGTGGTATCATTAATATTGCTAATATGGGATTCGATTGGTCATTGTAGTTCATCGATATTATCCTGCTTATTGATTTTCTTCCGTATATCTCGTGTATCTCAATAGTACCTTAATATGTAATTGAGGTCGGGAAACTGAAGAATATTTTATACTTGCTCAGCTCACCGACTCAGTGGAGAGAGAGAGCTAACGGTTAACCGAGTTCAAAGGGATGGGTGATGGGTATATGCTTACACTGTGAGACACACGCGTGTGCGCGCGTATACGTGTACCGACACACACACACACGCAGCTCGGTTGAACGCGCGCGCGCGAGTGTGCACGTGTGGATCGAGCCTTGACCGAATGTATTGGGTGATGTAAAAAGTGCTGAGCGTTTTCCGCTAGAAATCTTTAGTGAGCCATATCTCTTGTTCTATACAGCATTGGGCCATAATACAGGGCAATCTAAAAGTACCATTACGCTCAAAAAAGGTCTTTGACAGGTTTGTGTTTGGTGAAGCGAGTTGTGTGTTACACTGTTTCACAATGGAGGTAAGAAAAGCGAAAATTCGATACATTTTTCAGTACTACTACGACCAAGGTGAAAAGGCAGAGCAGACGGCCGAAAAAATTGTACCGTTTATGGACCCAATGCAGTATCGAGCGCAACAGCAAAGCGGTAGTTCGAACGATTACGTTCTGGTTATACGAAGGGCGAAGATGAGTCAATGCCCGGTAGGCCGATCGTCAAAAATGCCGATGAAATCATAGAAATCGTCGAGTCGGATCGACGTGTGAGAACTTATTGTCCAAGAACTGAAAAGTATCAAAACAAACCGTTTGGAACCATACGCATGAGGCTGGTCTCCAGAAGAATCTTCATGCATGGGTACCACATGAATTGCCGCAAAGAACATTTCGGACCGAATTGATGCTTGCGATTCTTTGCTGATTCGTAACGAAATCAACCAAGTTTTAAAGCGACTGGTGACTGGCTATGAACAATGGGTCACATGCGGAGAACAACAGACGAAGAAGATGGTGGACCAATCACGGTGAGTCGGCCAAAAAGTTTTTGCTATGTGTTTGGTGGAATTAGAAGAGAATTATTCACTGTGAGCTGCTCTGATCGGACCAAACATTCAATTCGTACCTCTACCGTTAACAACTAACCACATTGAAGCAGGCGATCAAACATTTTCCCTATGGTACAAACCCGGCCTCAACAGAGGCTTGTGAAAATACGCTGGTTAAGTTGTTTTACCAATAGCGGCAAGGACTCTTTTAACCTTTCGGAGAACTTTTTACTTCGTTCAGTGTTAAGTACACTGCAATTTTTTCATCCGGGAAAACAAATGGAATACCTCGGCGGAAAAACATTGTAAACCAAGTTATTAAACGGCGTTATGAAAAAAACAAAGCCAACTTCATTTCGATTATTTATTTTTATTTTCGCGACCCTTTTTTGTGGCCATTTCAAAAATGGCTAAAAATGGCTTTGCAAAAATAGAAATAACCATCATTTTTAAAATGACGATTTTTCCATCATTTTTACACTCCGAAAATGCGTGTGTTGTGTTTTGAAAAGTAGTGGTTTTGCCGTTACGCAATAAGATCTTTGAAATGGACACCGTTAGCTTTGGTTATGTTTCTTAATATAATTTTTTCGTTTTTTCGTGCACAGTTAAGGTTTTATTGAAAAAACGGCCCGTTTCCGACAAGTCGGTATCGTGCGGAGCAACTAAAAAACTATGAAGTTTGAAAAACTAACGAGTCTACAAAGAAAAAGTTATATTTTGTTACTTTAACGTCACGGAATATTTTCAATTTTTTGTTCGAGAACTTCTTTTTACCTATATTTTTGGTTAGTAGGTAAGCAACGATTTCTCTCATTAATTTATTGCTGCTACTTAGGTACCCGGGTATCCATTTCAGCTTTGCAGATAGAATTTATTAACTTTTTCTTTAAAAAACTGTATAACCGTCTAGATCCCCGAAATTTAAGTAGTTTGAAACCGAATGTTTGTGAAATTTTTTCATAATCATTTATTTAATAATAGTTATTAACTATCAAACTTGATATCTCCTTCGTAAACGATATCGTTTATTATTTATTTAAAAGTCAAATTACCTCAATACTTTAATAGGTAGTCTCTTTAGTGTGTATGAGCCCGACATTCATGCATAATAACTTCAGTGGGTACCCGGGTGCCTGGTTATTGAACGAAGCAGGTATCAAGTTTTATTGTTAATAACTATTATTGAATAACTGATTATAAAAAAATTTGACAAAAATTGGGTTTCAAACTGCTTAAATTTCGGGGATCCAGACGGTTATACAGTTTTTTAAAGAAAAAGTTAATAAATTTTATCTGCAGAGCTGAAATGGATACCCGGGTACCTGGTCATTGATCGGACGGTTAAACAAAGACATTTCGAATGGTCATTGATCGACATTTCACAACACCGTTTCTCAGGAAAAAGATCTGGGAGTCTACGTATTTCGTGGGCGGATCACGTTACATTTGTTGAAATTTAATTATTTTTTATTACATCTGTTGTGGAGCCGTGTGCATTTTGTTTTTCAAAAATGTATGCCAAATATGTCGATTCTTTTATAACTACAGTTCGCAACGATCAAACGATTTAATACATAAGCATGGAATACGCCCCTCGTATTTCACACCTGACCTGACCTGAATTTTTGTATATCCATACAGAAGCGCCCTGCGAGAGACACATGGATGGCACGTTTATGAAAAGATTGGTTTGCCTAAGAATTAATTGAGTTTACCTAAGAATGTTTATGTCACGCTCAAGTGTGCGCCTGTATACAGAACAATGACGTTGAAAAAAGAAAATCTAGGCAACCTGTTTCGGTACCTGTCCGAAGCAGCTCTATGTATCTTCTGCAATTTTTTCACGGTTTCGAAACAAAACCATTCGTAAAATTTTCTGCTCGTCTTCATTGGTTGCATTTTTTAATGTAGGTTTTCGTTAGGAACTTTGTTATTGAAAAATACATTATTTATTGAAAAATAAATAATGTATTCATTGAATCCTTATGTAAGTATCGTAGAGATTAATCAAAAGTTAAAAAACCTAACTTTGAAATACTTAGTTATACTGGAGTTCAGGTGATAAGAAAAAAACATACACGAGTTCCAACGACCTTTTGTTCATTCAACGAATTTCTATAAGGAAAGTATATAAACAAAGGAGAAGACAAGTTCAAAATCAAAACCCAAGAAGAACTCGAAAAAATAGAAACAACTTTTGTTTTTTCTAAAGCTCTAAAAGATTGTAAAATGTTTATGAGGGATACACCGATCGGTATTGATAACAGACGTCAGTATTTTGTTTCTGAACAACTTTGTAATTCCACGAGCAGCTTGGTATACACATATAACTCCATCGTATTTCAAAATTCTGTTTCATGTAGATGTTGAGAAAAACACATAAAAATCATATTAAATAACCCATAAGACCAATGGAACATTTTTTACTAAATTTGTTTGAACAGTTACATGAATCAATATGTATAAAGGGAAATAGTATAAAGGGACATATAAATACTGCGTTGAAAAGTTCAGATAGTAGAAAGTGCAGTAAAATAGAGGAACTTTTATTTTAAGTTCGGCGGTCCAATTACAAGGTCGAAAAAATCGATTTTTGTCCATAAATTAATAGCTTGGACATTTAAGAACATGTACACAAAGTTTCAAGGTGAAATTCGAAGTATTTTTACACATACAGGGTGGCCGGTTAATAGACGTCATAAAAAAAAAATTTAGTTCCGGCAAGTCGTGGGGAATCGGTACCACCCCCGTGTATGTTATGCAATTTTTTATAGTTTAGGAGTTATGATTTTTTTTCGATTTTTTGAGGAATTTCGACATGACCAGTTCTAAAAAATTCTAAAAGAGAAAGCAATAGACTTTTCAGTTTTCTTTTTGTTGTAACTAAATTCTTATGAGTTGCACTTTTATGCATAAAATAATCAGCTTCGTAATTTTGATGAAAGTTATGAAAATGTTGGTCTGAAGTAAAAAGTTTACGTTCCGTGAATTATGACTTAAATTTTCAACTGTAAATTAAAAATGCAAACTGGTGACATAATGATTTCTTAGTTAGTCTCAGAAATGCGCCAAACTCTCAGCTTCCATAATAATACAAAAAAAGTGGTACTTAATGAGGGAAAATTTGCTAAAATCAGTCTTCAAAGACAGCAAGGTGGAAAATCCTAAAATTATGCAACTTGTTAAAAAAAAAAAACATTCCTAAGGCTAATTCATGATTAGAGAATGCTGGAAATCTATCGAGTTGGTTGGGTAAGGACACTTTTTGAGTAAAAAGATGAAAATTTAGGTCATAATTCACGGAACGAAAATTTGTAAATTTAGACCAACATTTTCATAACTTTCATCAAAGTTACGAAGCTGATTATTTTATGCTGAAAAATGCAACTCATAAGAATTGAGTTACAAAAAAAAAGACTCTGAAAACTCTCTTTCTTTTTCTTTTAGAATTTTTTAGAATATATTTCGACATGACCAGTTCTAAAAAAATCTAAAAGCCAAAGCGAGAGACTTTTCAGAGCCTTTCTTTTGTGCCGAAATTCTTATGAGTTGCATTTTGCAAAACTGTCCTTATCCAACCAACTCGATAGATTTCCACCATTCTCTAATCATGAATTAGCCTTAGGAATGTTTTTTTTTAATAAGTCGCATAATTTTAGGATTATCCACCTTGCTGTCTTTGAAGACTGATTTTAGAAAATTTTCCCTTATTAAGTACCACTTTTTTTGTATTATTATGAAAACTGAGAGTCTGGCGCATTTCTGAGAGTAAATAAAAAATCATTATGTCACCAGTTTGGATTTTTAATTTACAGTTAAAAATTTAAGTCATAATTCAAGGAACGTAAATTTTTAACTTCCAGACAAACATTTCCATAAATTTCATCAAAGTTACGAAACTGATTATTTTATGCATTAAAGTGCAACTGATAAAAATTTAGTTACAACAAAAAAAAACTGAAAAGTATCTTGCTTTTTCTTTTAGAATTGTTTAGAACTGGTCATGTCGAAATTCCTAAAAAAATCTAAAAAAAATCATAACTCCTAAACTATAAAAAATTGCATAACATACATGGGGGTGTTTCGGATTGCCTACGACATGCCGGATCTAAATTTTTTTTTATGACGTCAATTAACTGGTCACCCTGTATAGAACCAAACGCGGCGGGGCGTCGAGCAGCTGCGTGACCTTTATCGCAGTGCTCCGCCCAGGGACCGTCAACTCTGAATTGAAAAGGCACAACGACCTACCCAAACGAGATTTAGAGTTTGTGTACGAATATCTTCAGTCGAAAATCCTTGGACTTGTCCTGGTTGAAATCCTAGGAATTTTTCGTTGGAATTTTCAATGCAGGTTATTCTACGATTCCGATTAACATGCAGTTACAGAATGTAAGTATCGGTCAATAATGTAAAATGTGAATAATGTCGACGCACAACGGATCAACAGAGAAAACAGGCGCGCGTCAGGTAAGGTCATTACGAAGCAAAGAGCCTCGTACAGCAAGGGGACTCGATCAATCGCAGCAAAATGAATTCTTTGACGAAAAGGAAGGACTACTATATGGTCCAGGAATAGCTGACTAGGAAATTATTGGTGTAACTTATCAAAAACATATAAATGTTTCTATAGAAAACTTAAAAACGCTTTTCTCGACGCTTCATCTTCACGATTTTATTTAGTTTGTATGCGCGATTGTAAAAAAAAAAACGAAATGAGCTTTCGACTCCATTCAAAATGTGTTATTTTCGGTATCGTTTTCCCATCTATTTGAACTAAAAAAACATCAAGAAAATTTTTTCTTAGTTACTTATCTACCGTGTTGAACATTTTTTTCTTGAGAAATCACTTTTCGTTGCTATCTTTCAGAAATATTCGGATTTTACGTAGTTATTCCGATTTGTTGAGTTCAAATCGAAAATCATTCCATGAAAATGAATCCCCGCTTTGCTTTTTTTCCAGACAAAAATTGTGAGCTGTAGGTATTCTGCACACAAATTGGACGCGTCAGCGGCGAGGCGCTCTACAAATACATTGATAATGGGACTTAAAGTACATTTTTGAAGGTTGTCCAACTTTTTTTTACTTCATATACAAATACACGGTGTCCCAGTTAAGAAGGCGATCCGTGAAATGGGGGGTAGGGGGTGAAATTTTAAGAAGATTGAAATAAGCATGTATGGGTCCCAGGCACGTGGGTTAGTGCCCGGAGGGGCGGTACCCCCACCATGCGGACACTGCCGCTCGTCGGTGCGCGCTTGCATGCGGTAGTGTGCGACAAAAAGGGCACTATCGGTGCGCACGCGGCCGAGCGGATGTCATACCTGTTATTTCTTATGGTTTTCAGTGCGTTTGGCTTTTTTTTTTTCTTTAGTGAGCGATTCCGGCCTTGACGGCAGACGCTGTTACCTGTCCTCCGTCTGTAACCTGTCCTTTCCCTTGTGTTGCTACTAACTGTATTGCAACTATGTATTCGGCAATAATCCACCGAATATGTCTATGAATAAGTTGTAATAAATAAATAATCAAATAAATAAATAATTGTTTATAATTAATAATAATATTAGGCAATTCGGTAAAATCCTCAGCGATAACGCTTTCGCAATTTGTTTGTCATCTGTCGCTGACGGATGGACCGAATTCCCTAAAATTACTATTGATTATAAATAATTATTTATTTATAGATATTTTATTTATTTATTTCATTGTTTAGTTATTACAACTTGTTGATAGACATATTCGGTGGATTATTATCGAATACATAGTTGCTAAAGTTAGTAGAGACACGAGGGAATCGCTCCCAAAAAAAAGAAAAAAGCCAAGCGCACTGAAAACCATAACAATCGACAACTATGACATCGGTTCGGCCGCGCGCTCGCCGAAAGTGCCTTTTTTGTCGCACACTACCACACGCGAGGGCACGGCGACGAGCGGCAGTGTCCGCATGATGAGGGGACCGCCCCTCCGGGCACTAGCACACGTGCGTGTCACCCACCGACGTTGGCCCGCCTCAGGGCGCGTCTGATTGGCTGCCGTAAAAAATTAATAACAATTCAGGGGTTGATCTGGGACCAATACATGCTCATATCAATCGTCTTAGAATTTCACCCCCTACCCCCCATTTCACGGATGACATTCTTATCTGGGACACCCTGTATACAACTATCCACAAAAGTTCATTTGACTAATTATTCATTTTCCGTCCAACAGCGCTTCCCAAAAACGGCTGAATTCGGGCCGTCTAATGGCTCGCCGTCGTTAAGAGCACTGAAGAAAATTGTTTAATTTTGTTGAAAACAGTTTATAGCGCAAAGACAGAAAATTGAGCGACTTGAAAAGGGAATTTGTCGTTAAAATTTTCGTTGCTTTTTTTTCAAATCAACATTTTTACAGATTCTTCGTTCAGACCCTAGCTACTGTGATAATAAATAAGTGGTTTAAATTTGGGAAGGATCGGATAGATAGTTTTTGAAAAATCGTGTCTAACGCAAAGCTGTTTTTTGAAAAACGCGATACTGAGATAATCGCCTTAAAATATTTAAGTATGACTACTCTCAATCCTCCGGTTTCACTGCTTGCTGGCGTAGGGGAGACCGGGGCAAAATGGGATAGCTAAGCCAAAAATCGTTATACAAGGAAAATTAAACTCTTTAATGACATTCTTTAACAAAAGAGGTAACAATTATACATTTCTCTCTTATACTTCAGCGTTGTAGCATGCGAAATCACAGAACTTTTTTTGGCAAACAATGAAAAAATAAACTCAGCAAATTTCCCGTTTTGCCCGATAACCGGGGCAAGACGGGAAACGCTGTGGGGCAAAACGCGTACACTTTTTTATCGGGTAGACAGCGTCCACAAATATGTCCAATAATCCCATTCTGTCAGTAAGAATACATTTACAGAAGATATGAGAAGAGCATTTACTGCTCTATCTCATATCTTCTTCGTTCCATTTGCCACGATCTGCTTTTCGTTTATAATTGCGAACCATTTTATCTGTAGGCATGTATTATCAGTACATAGAAAATGTTATTTTAATCACAAGGATGGGGCATAGATAGTATCCCATTATGCCCCGACCATCTTGCCCCGATCCACACGTATTCATAAAAGATGAAGCAATTCTAACCTCAAACGCTACCGGCGAAAAAATCTAGTTTGAATATAATGTTTTGGACTACTATAATGAGCTTGGGATTAATAAAATACATACATGTCTGCACATCAGTTTTTGAATCAAGTTTTTGAATCGCATGAAAACACTTGCAATATCACTTTTTTCTCTCGGCAACGTAAAAACGAGTTCTCACCTGTCCGCTCTGCTTGGACGCACTAGCGGAGAGTGAAGTTCGTGCAAATGGCGCCCTCGCCGGTCCAAACACGATTACTATTCACGCACACAAGCTTACTTCCCGTTTTGCCCCGAGCTTCATTTTGCCCCGGTCTCCCCTACTAGTGCTCGCTCATATGTGTACAACGTTCATCATGTCAAAAGGCTATATTGGGGTTGCTTGGGTTTACGTGGGTTTTTTTACTTTTGCTTGTATTCAAGTCCGTTTGGATTAGTTTGAGCTTGCTGAGTATAATAGGAGTGCTATAAAATGAATACTTATAAAAAAATCGATGTCTCGAAAACCATTGCTTATTGTCAAATATTCTTTAGGGCGTTTCCAAGGTACCTGAAGTAAATAAGGCCGAGGGGGTAATAAGGCCCACATTTAAAATTTCGCGGAAAAACATTTCTATGACACTTCACTGTTTACGCACACGTGCATAATGTCGGTATGAATGTCTCCGTATTGGTCCGCAGTCGCTAGCGCCGCCATCTTGCCAGTCACGTGCGATGCGTTGATGAAGTGAACGGCTAGTGTGCAGTTTTATAATTTTTATAGCAAGAAACTATAAGTATTATATTACGTTTAGTTCAATAATTGACTAATAATGCTGTATTTCCTATCTGAAGTATATGTTCCACAATATAAAGGATGGTTTTCCCTATCCAGAGAAAGAGTTTTTACGTTTATTAGGTTATTTTGTAAAAACGTGGCATGAGATTAAGAAGGCCCATTATAACGGCTTCTTAATATTTGAGGATCAGATTGGATTTTTTTGTGTTCTAGGTCAATGTAATGAACTGATTATTTAAGTTTTCAAAGTTACAAAACATGTTATGATTGTACTAAGTACCTTAATTAAGACCACTAGTTCCTTAAAACTAAATTGTCTACGATTAATATTAAGAGGGCAATGAGGCTCACGTTTAATAAATAAAGGAAAATGGTTAAATAAGTAAACAAACAATTTACTTTTATTTTAACTTATTTCTAAGTAAATTTAGGACGATTTACGGTAAAAATAAAGCAAATTTTTATATGGGCTTTAATATACTACCGTAGTATAATAAGGCCCTTGAGAAGGGTTTTTGAAAAGTGTATTTTCTTATTAAAAAATATGCTTTTCTTAATAGTTTTACACCATTTATTACAGCGACATGTACAAGCTATGTAAACAATATGTTTTTGACATCCTATACGCATTACACTCAGATTTAAAGCAATATTCATTTAAGTGGGCCTTAATTGCCACCGGTACCTTACGAATATTCAAAGGTACTACGTTTATCTCGAAATTCAGCTCGATCGAAGAAGGGAGTGGGGTGGAGATTTTTGAAATCTTAGTTAATCAACGGATAGTTCAACAAAAAAAACGGGTTATTAAACCTTTTCACAGACCTCTCTTTTAATATATTAACAGATCCTCTCCTCACGGAATTTTTTGCGTATTTGCATAGTACTCGAGATATCATTTTTCAAACTTATTTTTTACTGCGCATCTATTATGTGTACAGCTGAGGCGATCAGTTGTGGCTAAATGTAATACACTAGGCACAAAAATTGAAGGGAAAATAAGGTTGTGACAAATATCAAAGCAAAAACAATGGAACAAAAAACGAACCACAGCTTTACGTTTCTAGTTTTAAGATTTTACGATAAAATATTTGTATAAACAACGAAAAAAAGCTTATCCAAATATTGTTCATCGCGTCTCAAACGGGTCAAGGACTTCAATATTTTTTCGGCGCGAACGCCGAAAATCGAATTCGATTCCATTTTCGGCGATTTAAATAGTGTTTTAACTTTATGCTTTCTCTTTATACACTAGACGCAAAAATTAAGGGATAGAAAAAAAATAGCAAATTTTTTGCCATTTTTCAAAAGGCTGTGTCTCTGTGAAAAATGGTCGGAAAACGT
>JAPYZJ010002877.1:0-18670 GCA_030522765.1 Ophioninae sp. B BG-2022a | reverse complement strand
TTGTATTATTATGAAAGCTGAGAGTCTGGCGCATTTCTGAGACTAACTAAGAAATCATTATGTCACCAGTTTGGATTTTTAATTTACAGTTAAAAATTTGAGTCATAATTCACGGTACGTACATTTTTAACTTTAGACCAACATTTTCATAACTTTCATCAAAGTTACGAAGCTGATTATTTTATGCATAAAAATGCATCTCATGAGAATTTAGTTACCAAAAAGAAGTCTTCGAAAAGACTCTTGCTTTTTCTTTTAGAATTTTTTAGAACTGGTCATATCGAAATTCTTGAAAAAATCGAAAAAAAATCATAACTTTTAAACTATAAAAAATTGCATAACATACATGGGGGTGTTTCGGATACCCCACGACATGCCGGATCTAAATTTTTTTTTTATGACGTCAATTAACCGGCCACCCTGTATATATCGTAGATCGAGTATTTTTAAATATACTAGTAATTAGTGATGCTCATTAAGTGCCGTTATTATTCATTGATATCAAGCCGGGTAGCCGAGTGAATATAACAACTCGAAATTTGTGAAGCATTTCGCGATCCCCCACCCCCAAAGCCCGTAGTCTCCGCAACCCATCGCCAGCAGAAACCCTCGCCCCTCGCGGAATGATTGAGTGTACGTAATTCGTTGAATATTCCATAGCGAGTGTATACAAATTGCGCACGGCTTGGTCATGTTGCACCGAAGGGGTTGGAGGGGGGGGGGGGGGGGGAGGATACTCTGCGTTTCCATGAGCTCGAAAGTTAATGAATAAAGTCAAGATAATTATTCATTGTAACATGATCGAGGAGCGAGTGACCAAACGAGGAGAAGCGAACGTAGGAAGGGGGAGGGAAACGCGATATATATATTTTTTTTTATAAAAAGAAAATAAAACAAGATAATCGAAAAATAATAATGAAAGTATTTTTCTTTTGGTTTTAAGCTCACTCACTTATTTAATTTGAATTTTTGTCTTTAGTTTTCGGAGGTTTGATTGGAAGAGATTCGAGCAGAGGAAAACGTTAAGGGAGGGGGAGGGAGAGAAATATAGTAAAAAATGAAAACAAATTTTCAATCGAAAAAAAAGAAACGAAATATTTTATTTAGTGATTTTCGGCTTTGTCATTTTTCGACTGGATCGTGAAACCTTTAGCAAAAGAGAAAAAAAACATTTGTTTCGACTGGAAAATGAATCGAAATTTTTTATCTATCATTTTTTTGGCTTCGTCGTGATTCCATAAAATCGCGGAAATTATTACTCAATAAAAAAAACAATACATCAACAAATCAATAAATTTCAAAAATCGAAACCGAAACTATATTTTTTATATCTTTTTTTGGATCTATGCACATTTTTTTATCGATCTTTAAATTGGTTATAACAATAATCGTAATATTAAGATTCGTAATTTTGTAAATAATCGTAATATTAAAATTCGGAACCCGAACAAAATTCCGAATATTAATATAACGATACTCATAGTTTTAGAATATTAAAAATCGGAATTTTGAGCCTTCTGGTCCATGGAAGTTCGATATTCCTACCCCACTCCTTCTTTGGATCTCTTTTTTTGGATCTTTTCTTTGCATCTCTTTTTTTTTAATCTTTTCTTCGGATCTCTTTTTTTCAAGCTTTTCTTTGAATCTCATTTTTTTTTAATCTTTTATTTGGATCTCTTTTTTGAAACTTTTCTTTGGATCTATTTAAACTATCTATCATTTTGTTATCTATCACTCTTAGTTTCAGAATATTAAAAATCAAAATTTTGAGCCTTCTGGTCAATCGAAGTTCGATATTCCTACCCCATCCTTCTTTGGATTTCTATTTTTGGATCTTTTCTTTGGATCTCTTTTTTGAAGCTTTTCTTTATATCTCCTTTTTTTTCACTTTTCTTTGGATCTCATTTTTTTAAATCTTTTATTTGAACCTTTTTACACTTTCTATCATTTTGTTATCTATCATTCTTAATTTAGATCGCAGAGTCATTTGCGGGGGAGGAGATCCGGCCGAGAAAAATTTCAAGAGAGGAGAGGGGAGCGGAAGAGAGAGAGAGAGAGAGAGAGAGAGAGAGAGAGAGAGACTCCTACACACGAGGGATTCGCTTCTACGGCAGCACATGCCAGCGACCATACAAGTTGTAACGAGACGTAACGTGCAATCTCCGGTAATAAGTGTAACTACTGCGAGGGCCCGTGTTATTTTTCAACGGTCAGGGCGGCGGGCCGGATCGCGCGTTTGTCCCACGCTACGCACGTATAAGTACGTACGTACGTGGCACGAGTCGTCAGCTTGCTTTAGCCTCGAACTCGCACCCCCCTCCCCTCTCCTCCTCATTTTTCAGTCAAAGCAGTCCTGAAACGATTTTTCAAAGAATCGAAAATAGAAAAAAAAAACACGAAAATATCGCACGAGTGAACGGAAAAAATCCGTCAATGTAAAAAAATATACTCAAAGCGCCAACAGCGAAATTGTAGTTTTTCTGGACCGGTCGTCGTGCGAGGGTTGCGCCCTTTTGCATCGGGACAACGAAACGAAGAATAAAGGCGCGAGAAGAACTAACTAACGATATCCCATCGAGCGTGGGAAATCTCTCGACGTTCCGAATACCCGGTTCAAATTGAAGAACAACAACGACGAAACAAATAAAAAACAAGTTTTTTTTTGTCAACTTTTCTTTTTTTCTTTTCGTGCATATCGAAATAAAAATCGATTGGAATTGTTCTTACGAAGAAACAAATTGTTTTTCATTTCCGCAATTTTTTCAAATAGTTGAAAAAGAAATCGATTGAAATTGTTTTTACGAAGAAACAAATCGTTCTTTATTTCCGCCATTTTTAAAAACATTAAAAAAAGAAAACTGAAAAAAAGAAATCCGAGTTGAATTTTAATTTAAGCTCATTTAATCGCTGAGTATAGATAAAGATAAACTAATTCGAATCAGGCTATACGACAGCTAATTGTCCAATCAAACTTTCTAGAGAAAAGCACACACCGCATAGGAAATTATCAAAAGCTCGGAAAAACCAAAAAAGAAGAAAATAAAAACTTTTTTTTCGTAAGAGCGAATAAAAAATCGAACGCCAAGCGTTGCTTTTTAATTTTTTTATTTTTGTGATTCGATAAGAAAATCGAAATCCTTCCCATCTTGAACTTCAATTTTTCTTTCAGTACTAAGGACACATTTTTTCATTTTTTTTTTTTTTTCTTATATTTATAACACTTTTTTTCATTTTTCTTAACATTTTTATTTTTTTTATTTTTCATTCTTCTTAACATTTTTATTTTTCATAACATTTTTTTTCATTTTTTTTTTATTTTCGATGACGTCCATCCTATCGAAAAGTGAACGAAAGAATTTCGATTTTCTCATTGACCTAACTAACTTGCCCTTCGAAAAACGTAATTTTTCTAAAACTGGACGTGGACCGTAAATTCAAGGAATTTTTCGCGAAGACAAAAGCGCAAAAGCGCACATAAATGCGTGGAGAACAAACAAGAAGGTGGAAGTATCGACTCAAGCAACAAGAATTTCCCACGTATCACACTGGGTCACCGTAATCGTTGCGCGAGACTAGCTTGGGGCCCGCGGAGGGAGCTTCCCTTCCCTGACTCCCTCTCCCCCCCCCCCCCCCCCCTCCTCACGCTCCTCAGTCGTCTCGTTCTCTCTGTATCTGTCTCTAAGTGAAAGAGCTCCGTCGACGAGCGGTAAATGCTTTTTAGATCGCGAGAGCGACGGACATTCGTCGTAAATTCCGTACCGTCAATTTTGCAATTCCATCTCGGGTATACGCAAAACTCACGTTTAACGGGGACGTTTAACGTTTAACAAAACAAACGACTGTTGTCCAATCGAAAAATTAGAAAAAGAAAAGAAAAGTCAGATTAAAATCAAGACTTTCGTATCACATTATTCGACAAATTAGGTTGTTTTTTTTTGTAGCTCTCGAAAGATAGAAAAGCTTCACTTCGTCAAAATTATTTTTCTAAGTCGATTGAATTTTAGAAGGCCCAAAGAAACTTTTAATAACCAATTTATTAGACGTTGAAATTATTTTTCAAAATTAATATCGAATTCAAAATTAAGTTCGAATTAGTTCATTAAATTAATTTACTTGATTGATGAATTATTTAAATCCCTTAATATTTAGAATGGATCAATTCGTTTGATAATTTAATCCGCTCGATTGATTTATGTAATATTGATTATTATTATTATTGTTATTATTATTATTATTATTATTATTATGCTTGCAAAATTCAATCATCCTCGTCCCCATTCCTTTATTATTTCCTTTATAGGTCATAGAGCTAAGCGTATCGATCTATTAAAACCTCTTAATGATTAAATCCATTAATCAATTAATTACCTCGACGGATCAATTTATTCCTCGATAAATGCTAATTTATTACAACATAAACAATAATTTCCACCAACGTCTATTTATGAATTTTTCATTATCTATTATTATCACAATGAATTGCTCATTAAATTGTTAACACAAAATTTCAACAAAAAAAAAAAAGTAATTTATATTATTCATAATTTCAAAATTCATGCGGATTGCCCACGTATGAATTCATCGATTCATCAAAATTCATCAATTCGGTGTTCAGCCTTCGAATTTGCTCGTCGATTCGAGGCTCTTACTCGGGATTGCACGTACCGTAATGAATCGCGCACAATTCCGCATTTATTGCTCGGGAATCGATTTTTGTTCGGCAGCAAAGGGAAAAGAAAAAAAAACGTTGACCAACGGTGGAAGCGCGCCAGAGGAGGTTGGAAGAGAGAGAGAGACAGAGAGAGAGAGAGAGAGAGACAGAGAGGAGGGGGGGGGGGGAAGGTGTACGATAAACGTCTCTCGCTCACATTGGCCGTACTCCCGAGTTCAATTGTCGTACTCGGGTAAAAAGCTGCCCGACAGGTGCGTGTGTAAACGGGCGACAGTTATTCAATAATACACGTACGTGCCATCCGAAGACCGCGTTCAATGAGAGACACATACACGTACCCATTGAAAGGAAGTGCGGACACATGGAGCCCCTCTGACAGCATCGACGAGTTCGCGCTCTCGAGGGAAACGGTGATCGGACAGAAGAGAGTCGTGAGCTAGAGGGGGGGGGGGGTAGGTCGCTGCAAAGAAAAAGAGAGGCGAAAAGGTTCGAGAAGAGAACGACTCGACGGCAATAGAGAATAATGGGGTCGGGTAGGAAACCCAAACTTCGAATGACCAGACGGCTCAAAATTCCGAATTTGAATACACCGAAACTACAAATTTTGCAAATTTTTGGGTTTTGTTTAAAATCAAGGCTTTAAAATCGAACTAACGATCCGAAACAAACCCAAACGAATTTCGTAAACGTCGACGAAATTGACAAAATTTGTAGTTTTGGAATGTATTCAAATTTGGGATTTTGAGCCTTATGGTTATTCGAAAGTTCGGGTTTCCAACCCCACTCCAAAATAAATGATCTCTTCGGAGTTTCGTGACTTTCGGTGGTACGGAAAAAAATTTTTTTTGAACTTTTCCAAAACAGAAAAAAATAACCATACGTAAACTCGTATTCTTTTTTCTCTTCCTGATAACGCGTGAGCGGGTGAATTTTTTTTTTTTTCGTTAGAAAAACGAAACCGTAAAAATAAAATAAAAATTGGTCATCTTTTTTCTCTAAAAAAAAAGATATAACCTCGTAACCTTTTTTTCTTTCATTTTTTTCCCCGTTCTACCGTCATGTGTTCCCGAAGACGTTGCAGACTTTCATATCGACGTCCCATCGCCCGTAATTCGCAGCTGTCTCGCGAGCTTCCACGAGGAAAACAAACGTATCGAAACCTCGCGTCTGATCGAATAGAAACGTGTTTTTTTTCTTTTTTTTTCGTTTCAAAGTTGCGTAGTTTTTGAGTATGTTCCCGTCGAATCTCGAGCCGCGAGCAATTCACGTAAAAAAAAAAAAACAGTAATTATAAAACCCGTTTGAGGAACG
This sequence comes from Ophioninae sp. B BG-2022a, assembly GCA_030522765.1. Lineage (NCBI taxonomy): Eukaryota > Metazoa > Arthropoda > Insecta > Hymenoptera > Ichneumonidae > Ophioninae sp. B BG-2022a. The sequence goes on along the minus strand of JAPYZJ010002877.1, from coordinate 12,687 downwards.
AGGCGAAATGAGAACTGTGACAGCACACACCGTGCGAACTTCTCCTCGCGTTCTCGTGTACGTATTTGTTTTACATCGAGATCTCGATATTTTTTTTTCCCCTCGTCATCTTCCTCGCAATTCCTGTCGCAAACTTCGGTCTCAATCGTTCTAACGTTGTCACGTTTTTTTTTTTTAGATCGTCATGTGCGCGCGTTTATTTTTCAAAAAAAATTATAATAAAAAATAATAATTACCAAATATTGTATTTTTTACTTTTCAATATAATTAGATAAACACAACCCTTTACTATAGTAATATAAATATAAATTTCGTTTCTTCTTTATCACCATTATTATTCCTATCCTTAACATTACTTTTCTGTCAAATATATTTTGAAAGAATTAAAAAAAATTAAAAAAAATAGCATTATCACCATACCAATTAGAAATACACTCCGTCTTCTTCCGATTACTACATAAACATTGTTTTTTCATCAATATTGATAATACAATATTATTATTCCAATTATTTATATTATTTTTTTATTCAATAGAACTTAATTTCTTTTCACACTATGGACAATAATATCTATAATGATAACAATACCAATAAGAATTTTTTTACATATTCTTTCCTTTTTTTTATACACTAAGTCGCTTTGTTAAATTAATATTGTTGTTATCCTTGGTATATATATTGTTTATTTATTTTCTATGAAATTTCTTATTATTTCTTTTAATACGATGATTATAGTTGTCATTATTGATATTATTATTATAATTATCATTAGAGTTGTTGTTGGTATCGTTATTATAGTTATTGTTGTTGCTGTTGTTATTGTTATTATTGTTCTTTATGTTATTGTTGTTGGTCTTATTATTATTATAATTATAATTATTATTATTATTATTATATTATTGCAATTATTATTATTGTTATTATTATCATTAGTATTATTACTCATTATAAAAATTGTGAAACTCCTGATTATAGTTACGAGCATGAAATTTCAAGAGTCGAGTTTAAAAATATGCTCGCATGATGATGCCGGGTATACCAAAGGAGGCCCCGATGAGCTCTCTTTTTCTTGCCCACCCAATTCGTCTTTATGCGCGCATAGACCTCGGATAATAGCGCGTACCGAACCCGCCCGAATAAAGAGGATCACGTGAGGACGATGTAGAAGGGGGGGAGGGAGCGAAGTAACGAGGGGAAAAAAAAAACAAAAAAAAAAGAAAAGGAAAGCAGCGAAAGGAAGAGTCCAGCGATTGGTGGGACAGCTTTTGGCCGCGCGTCTAGAGCAAAGAATACATTTTCGACGATCCATCGATCTTTTTCCCTTTCTCTTGTCAGTCACGCGCGAGGAGAGGCTAAAAAATGCGGCCTCCGGTGATGAGAGTTCGCGTACCGAGAGATAGAGAAACGAGAACGAGAGTAAAGGAGTACGCTCGTCGAATAGACACGAACGGATAAGCAAACGAAGGCAAGTGTTAAGAAATAAGAAAAAGAAATCGATTTACGGAGATAAATGAATTTGTCGAGACGAAGTTTCTGACGATGTAATAGCGACAACTTTTGAAAAAGTATTTTCTTTTTTTTTTCAAACGAATTGTTTTTTTTCTAGGTATGAGAAATATTTTTGATTACTTGGTTTTTGTTTTTATTTTTATTGGTTTGTTTGTTCATTAATTTTTTTCGGTACGAATTTTTGTTTGTTTGAAATATTAGGGTTCGGTAGTCGCGAAATATCGTTGTGCAAGATTATACTTGAACATTTTTGTTTGGCTTGTGCTGTTCTTCTTATTATTTATTTACGTTAATTATTGAGGTTAAAATTAACTATTTTTTGTTATCAATTCATTTCATTCAGTTAATAATTTAGGATTTTTTTTATCACGATTAGAGTTATTACATAATGATTCTGTCAATTTCCAGACTATGCCAATTATTCAAAACGACTCATCATAAAAAAAGTGATAATTTTTTAGCAGTTGTTTTCCATCGTATTTTCTTTGTCAACGAACGGAAATTTCCAATGAAATTCATTGGCTCATAATGATTCATAATCTCCAGTACCGTCCCAATTTCATCGAAATTTTCATAATCCGCCTTCGGATCACAAATTTAGAAAAAAAAACCATCGCTCTGCACGCTCGTCACCCGTTTCCATGTCGAATAAAAAATGCAACGAAATTTCCCCCACTTTCAGTTTTTTCGTTGCCTCGATTTTTCTCTTTAAAAAAAAAATGAATTTTAACCGGAAAATCGACGACGAGTTCGTTTCCGTCGATCATGCAACGATGCACGCGGCAGAAAAAAAAAAGGTATCGCTAATTGTTTTTTCTTCGTATTCAGCAACGAATCGAAACCCCCCGCGGTTGATTATTCATAGGATCCGATTTATTCGTCGATACGCTATACGGCGTGGTACGGAGACAGACAAAAGTCAGGTTTTCGTTCACACAATCCGCCCGAAATCTCCCACGCTACGTTTCTTTTTTTTTTTTTAATCTTTTCATTCAATTCGCATTATTTTTTTTTTATTTGTCATCAACCACGGCATCGACGCAACACCTCTCTATACCGTGAATTTAATGAATTATTCATGACCCCGACAGATATGGCGAGTCCGTTTCATAAATTCGAATATATTTTCAATCGATTATTTTTTTTTTGTCTCGATATATGCAAATGTCAATGACACCGGGTGAAGGTGAATTGAGAAAATCCATTGGATAATCACACTATGAATTTCTAGCGCAATCAGTGATCACACGATCATTCGAATTAATGAGCAGAGTTGGAAAGAGAGAAAAAGAGAGAGAGAGGGAGGGGGGGGGGGAAGAACCGAAGAAAAAGATTCCAATCGAAATGATGAATCGTTTCAATCTCGAAACATTACCCAACACTTCGATGAGCAATCCCCATATAATCGACCATGGGGTCAACGACGATGAGGAAAAAAAAAAACAAAAAAACTTGGAACGATTTCTCTCTCAAAACGAGGAAAAGAAGAGAACGAAAAATAAAAATAGAAAAAAGGAAAAACGTTGATCTTTTCTAATTTAGACAAAGGGAGATAGCACTTCAATAACAGCTTTTCAGGACCGGAAGTAGCGGTGTTGAAGATTGCATCGTTGCAACGTAACGAAACGTCTTTTTTTTGCTTATTTATTTTCCGATAGCAATCCGTTCCCATTCAACGTATTCAATTTTAACTCAACGTGTATTAATTTTCCGTTACATCGTTTTATTGTTTATCATTGTTTTTGTTCAATTAAATTTTTTTTTTTGACGTGTCTAGTTTCAACTTTATTTAACATTATTCGTATTTCGCGTGTACGACTCAAATTCGAGTTTCACACTTTTAAATAGGCGACTAAAAAAAGACATCCATGAAAAATATTTACGAAAAGAAATTCCAGCGATTAAAAAATAATAATTATCTAAAAAGAGACTTGAAATGAGCATTTTCTTCATTACAAACAAAATAAAATTAAATAAGAGAAATTTAAAAAATACAAAAATAAAATATTTAAAAAAAAATGATAATAAACACACATAAAATCGATTTGCCATTGAACGATTAATCCAAAACGAACCAACCTGATCTTGTCATTGAAAAACAACAATAAATCAATATCACGTTTTTTCTATAATTCCTTTCCGTCATTCCACAAAATCTTTTTCGTCAAACCAACGTTGCAAATTATTCAAAATAAAACCCCGAAAAAATTTGCCTCATTTTCACAGTTCTTATCAACAAAAACCCCCAAAATTGATAAACAAAAAAAAATCATAAATTTATTTCCACCGCAAAGATGCATTCTCCAGCCGTATCAATAAAAGCCCTCAACCCATGATCCTCGATCGTCCGGAAATCAAAACCAAAAAAAAAAAAACCAAAATCACATTACCTGACGAATATTCCTCGATAGGTTTCGCACCAAGCGTAAGTGAGCCTTGACCCTCTCAGAAAGGAATAGTCAACAATTCCAAAACACCGACGACTTTTCAAAAACTTCATATCTCTCTCTTTCTCGTTCTTTCGTTTTCTTCAATCTCGACCGATCGAAGGCGATGAAGAATCAATGGATTTTTCAAATCAATTTTACTACTCAAGACGTGTCGTCGAAATAAAAGAGTTGGGACCTTCTCGTGACGAGAGCAAACGTCGAACTGAGCTTTCGTCTTGATGAAACTAATGCTGCTACGAGAATCGAGCAAAAAGCCCCAACCCCTCACGAGTTGATGACTTTTTGTTTTTTGTTTTTTTTTTTCTTTTTTTTTAGTCGAGTAACTGTAACACCCCGAGCGCTTCCCCCACCAATCGTTTATTCATCCGTTCGTCGAATAGACTTACGGATCTTGAGTATTAGATTTCACGATGCTAGCGAGACTTTCTCAAGCAGCGTCAGCTCGTCGTGGACCCAAGAGCGATAAGGCCCTGACGAGAGACGAGAGAACGATGGGAAGGGGAAAAAGAAGGGTGGTGAATGTTACCAGGGGGGAAGAGTGTCGATCGTTTGAAACGTGAGTAACGACAAGCACACGCTTCGCCGGAAGAACAACCGAGTCCACACTAGGAGAGAGAGAGCCTCCTCGATTGGCACTTCAAAACCGTCCAGAAACGAGTTATATTTATTTACTTCGATTCTTCGAGCGCGCTCTTGACTGATCTCCGGTGTCGACACCGGATATCGACAACGTATAAACACACTTGGTTTCGTCGCTCGGTCAAAAGCGAGACGCAGAAACACTCTTTTAACCGTGATGAGTGGGTCCCCTTAAACTACCCCCTCCCACGACCCCCGGGTATATGCGACCAAAAGTCGTAGAGATTTATCAGTTTGGATTTTGTGAGTCTCTGGGGCAATGGTCAATAGTATATTGGTACTTAGGTTATTTTTACGGATTTCTCTTCGTTATTTTGATTATTTATTTATTTGTGATGTATTGTTTATTTGTGATTATTTGATTATTTATTTATTTTATTGATTTCTATTTTTATTTTATTTTTATTCTTTATTCTGATTATTTTTTTTATTTCTATTATTGTATTTTTTTTTATTCTTTTATTTCTATTATTATTTTATTTTTATTTTTATTTTCGTTTGGTATTTATTAACTTTTACGTTTTTCTCTTCAATCGAGACCGCAAGAATATTCCATCCGAAATTAATGAGAATTGTGTTCTTTAATTGAACATCTAAATTAATAGTATTTAGATATGCAATTAAGGTGCCTCAAAAGTAATTATGCAAAAGTGGGGCTCCAACTCAATTTTGGCGGGAGATTTTTTGTTGTTGCCATAAGTTACTTTATTAGTCACCACTAGTGGTATTTAGCCGGCGGCAGCAGACACTTTTAATTACTAAACCCAAACAACCTTAATTATTTCCATACTTTATGAGATTATTTGTGTTGTTTGGGTTTGTTTGGGTTTGCTAAGGCATATTCTGAAACGCTCATTTCACAAATCCTCCTACTCCTCACCTTCAGTATAGGCGTCGAAGTATATACGAAAATGCCCTATATTTTATTGCATTTTTCGCCAAACTTCGAAACCTCATAACATATAGAAATAATTTAAAATTGTCAAGGTCCGCCTACTAAATATCCCTAGTGATGACTAATTAAATTAATTTATGGCAAAAAAGAAATTTATAGCAAAAAAGAAATTTATGTGGCAAAAACAAATTTATGGCAAAAAAGAAAATCTTCCACCAAAATTGAGTTCGAGCCTCACTTTTACATAATTACCACTTTAAATACCATCACGAATTGAAGGTCCAATTATTCATCCGCCGATCGTCTATTGTCGAAAAAAGTGTGAAACAACCAGAAAATATTTCTGAAAATATTTCACCGTTGATTTTCCTAGGAGGAAAAAAGTAAAAAAAAATGTCAGCCCTTTTCGATTCTGGATTTAATTTTTTAACGATTGACCTCATATTCGTACGCAATCGTCAGTCTCGTATCATTATTGGTATCTCCTTTAGCCCCGCGAGGGCTGCACGTGAGCTCGCATGCGGTGGGGGAATTATATAGGTACAGAGTTGATTAGCTCGGTGAGGCTAATGGGAACTAACGGGTGATATAGTACAGGCCGTACCAAGAAAATTTCTCAGCGAGTGAGGCTCGAACTGCCACGAGAAAGAGGAAGATGCAATCCGACACCAGACTTCTCGGAGTTAACGTACCGGACACGCACACACACGCACACAACCGTAAACACGAGCGTAAATACTCGTCCAACTTATACGAACGTATGTACGGGGTGTCCAAAATCGAGGGGTCAAAAAAGGACAAAATTAATAAAAGTAAAAAAAACGGGGTCGAAATTGATGACGGATCAAAATTCCGACCGGAAAAAGAAAAATTCGATCGTTCAGTTCTGAAGAGATTGTTTTGTTTGGGTTTAGTTGGGTTAAAAAAAAATATTATCAATTAGAAAAAAAAAAGGAAAATAAATTACGAAAAAATAAAAATTAAAAAATACAAAATTGAACAACTCGAAGGAAATAAATAAATCTCGTCCTGAATTTGTTCATCAAATTATGTTCATGTTAAAAAATTAAAAATTATCAATCAGAAAAAAGATCGAAAAGAAATGATGAAATAGTAACAAAACAGAAAATACAAAATTGAACAACTTGAAGAAAATAAATAACTTAGCCTCGCCCTGAATTTATTCATTGAATTATATACGAGTATGTTCATCAAATTTTCATCCATTTTTGGAGCATTCATTTTTGAAGCAAGACCAACACGTTTTCGTTTGGGTTTAACTACATAAAAAAAAAATTCCAAAAATACAAAATTGAGCAACGTAAAAAAAACCAAACAAATCAAACCCGCCAAAATTGAATATTCATAAAATTTCCATTCAAGACCAACACATTTTTGTACAAGTTTAATCAAATCGAAAAAAAAATAAATTCCAAAAATACAAAATTGAGCAACGTAAAAAAAAACCAAATAATTCAGTCCTGCCCAAAACTGTACGTTCATCAAATTCCCAAAAATTTTTTAACCCTTCAAAACTCCCACGTGTTTTTCTTTGGATTCCTTTGAACCAGAAAAATAAAAAAAATTCAACTATGAAGAAAAAGTGTATTCCAACGCACACTAAGCGAAAATCGTAATAGGAGACATCCTGTAAATAGCGTTGGCTCTCGGATGTATCCGTGTCGCGCGCACATACCGGGGGGGACTCGCGACTATTTGCTCCGTTGCAGTTCGGTCTCATACGAGGTGAGAAAGCTCCGTATGAAAGAGTGGAGTATAAGGGGCGTGGGAGGGGAGGGGGAGGGGGAGAAATTCTGAACTCTCGGGTTAGTATTGTGAGAAACAAGAAGCGAGGGAGGGGGGGGGTCGTGGCAAACGAAGAGGTAATAAAGAAATCCGAGTCACAGATAAAAAGAAAGAGAGAATAGAGTGGGAGAGAAGGAGGGGGTGGGGGGTAAGAACGAAGAGAGGAGACAAAGGAGGATAAGGGAGGAGGAAAAAAGGACCGATAAGAGGCTGTGAGAAGAACTAAGCCAAGCGGGCATGAGGATATACGTGTCAGCAAACTGTGGGAGAGAATGTTATTTTTCCTTTTTTTATTTATTTTTTTCAAGTACAAGATGACGGATAAGTAGTCTAGCACGCTAAAGGAGGGACAGGGGGGAGGGAAGCAGAGCAAAAGAAAACAAAGGATCGGAGTACGCGTAATCCTTCCATCAAATTAACCGTCGAATACTCTACGGGCTGTTCGACGCTCCAGCGTCGTAAATCGTACCCCCCCCCCCCCCCTTAACCCAATCTTCAAAGCAGGATTGTAGTTCGATCGTTTGAGAAAATCGATTTTTGTTATTTTTTATTTATTTTTTTTTTTCGAAAGGAAAGAAGACATTTTGGTTGGGATAGGCATTGCTGATTAAGAATTACCTAGTTAATTTTTTTTTTAATAGTTTTTCATTTGTGAAATATTTTGGACGAGGTTTATTTGTAAGCTTGACCGATTTTTTAGGGATTTTTGAGTGCATATTCAGTACTTTGTAACAATTTATTGAACAATAATTATTAAGAAATTTTTATTTTTACGAATTTTTTTTTTGGTAAAGAACGGTGAAAGAACGTGTAATTTTTTTTCTTCGTTTATTTCGCCACCACTTTGTTAGTTTTGTGTGTATGTTAAGAATTGTATAATAGTTCAGTCGGTTCAAATAGTGTTTTTTCGTATGTTGAAAGTGCACTAGATATATACATTGTTTGCAACGACAGTTCATTTCAATTACCTTTTTTTTTTAATTGATTTCTCATAATATTGAATTTTCCATTTTTCCGAACATGAAAAATCATATTTTGGGGAGTAGATTATAACAATAGATCGCTAAATAATAATTCTAAAAAATGTTAGGGTAATTTTCATGGGACAATTCTGGCAAGGGAAATTTATGAAAAAAAAAACGTCGTTTTTATTGCTTTCCAATGGCGTAGACCTGAACCTCGTTGGAACGCAACGAAAATCGTTTGTTTCTTTTTTTATTTACTAAATTATTCTCCAGATAAGCGAAACAAAAAGAAGTCGAAAATTTTTCAGGATTCCTTATTTTCAAGATTATTTATCGATTAATAATTCGAATTTGCAAAATACGACGTTGCTCGATGGTAAAAATGAGAAATCAGATCTGTCGTTCGCGTTGTTCGTACGTTCAATTATTTATCATCATTATCTAAAAGCTAGCCGATACGTCGGCGTAATCTGTCAAATTGGAGTCTCGTCGAGAGCCAATTGATCGGGTCAATTGACCAAACAGTCCGATCGTTTCGATTCGTCTCTAACATTTTTTTTTCTTTTCATTCCAGGTCTGTTTCACCGACGATCCTGAAATTGCCTCTAACTCGCCCGTCATTCGTGTACGGTGAAGCGATAAACGATTTCGCGAAGCACGAAAATCGTGAAAATCGTCGTTTTCAAAATAACGCACCAAATGACGGTACAAAAAAAAAAAATCGCTAAAATATTTTTAAAAAACGAAACCCAAGCTGAAGATAACGTTTGCAAAGTCTTGAACTCTGAGTAGTGAGACCACCGTTTACCTTTTCTTCTGCTTCTTCAAAATAAAAAACTTCATTAAAAAAAAAATTTGGAAAAACTTCTAAAAACACGATACGAAAAAACGTTTTTCACGTTTTCGTCACGGAACGTTTTGACGGCGCATGCCCATTCGAGAAATTGTATTAACCGGGAGTTTTTCACGTATTCGAACGTGGATGGAAAACACGAGGCGAAACGGAGAACTAGCGTACACATACCAATAATCTTCATCCTAACGGTACACAATGTAACTCTGACGGTGGTGCTCATGGTCGGTCCACTCAACGAGAGAGGATGCAAAGTAGAAATGTACATAGCACAGGAAAAAGGAGAAAGGACGAGGAGGGTTACGAAAGAGGGGGGAGGGGGGGGAGATGAAAGAAGATGGACGGATAGAAAGAGAGATAAAGATGGTAGCCCGAGGGTGAGAATTCCCGATTTGAAAAAAAAAAAGGCACACATCCGTCTCATTGAGAAGGAAAACGCGATGCTGAAGAATCTGCACTTGGAGGAAGCAATTTCCGTCTCCGTTCGGATTGGCTGATAGCGTGATAATTATGAGATGGTTATATTCGTAAATATTATATCGAGTCTGGCAACCTGCCAAAATTGAAATCCAAAAAAAATCCCCCAAAGTTCCCCCAAAGGAATCCCCCAAAAAAACCCCAGATGCTCTGAAAAATACTTACACGAAAAAAAAAAGTTATGGGTGAAAACCGACTCAGTATGTGCTCGAACCCAAACAAACCCAACGTGGTGGGGTAGGAAACCCGAACTTTGAATGACCAGAAGGCTCAAAATCCCGAATTTCAATATTCCGGAACTACAACTTTAGTAAAGGTTTACGAAATTTGGGGTTGTTTGGGTTCGTTAGATTGATTTTGAACCCTTGATTTTAAACAAACCCAAACAAACCAAAAAAAAATTACAAAAATTGTAGTTTTGGTATATTCAAATTCGGAATTTTGAGGAGTCTGGTCATTCGAAGTTCGTATTTTCGACCCAACCCCGTTTGGGGTTGTTTGGGTTCGTCAGTTTGATTGTAAACCCTTGATTTTAAACAAACCCAAAAAATATCCAAAATCAATACTTTCGGTATATTCAAATTCGTAATTTCGAGGAGCCTGGTCATTCGAAGTTCGTATTTTCTACCCAACCCCGTACCTTTCGAATTTTCGACCCAACCCCGTTTGTGGTTGTTCGTGCTCCTTAGTTTAATTTGAAACCCTTGACTTTAACCAAACCCAAACAAACCCACAAAATATCCAAAATTTATACTTTCGGTATATTCAAACTCGTAATTTCGAGGTGTCTGGTCATTCGAAGTTCGTATTTTCTATCCAAGCCCAACCCACCGACCTTCGCCCCGGAAGTGAACCGCCACCCTGCCGGTCGTTTAACATTACGGAATCATACAGCCCCGTGATCGTTGATGCGATTTCGCACGAGGCGTGCGCGTCTGTATAAATTGTGTGTCGGGGTGTGCGCCGCAACGAGTCCGGTACTTCCAACTATAGTAGTCTCCAGGAAGCCAGCAGGGTAACGTAAGTCGGGTATACGGAGCAAAGAGAGCTCCCCCCCCCCCCCCCTCGCCCTGCGCTGACTCTTGGAGTGTGCACTCGTTGCTAACGGTAATTCCTTTAGACCTGTACCGCAACACACACACACATGGACACAAAAACACACGTTCTCAGCACCCGACTGGACGGTCTGGCCGTCGTCGTCGATGTCCTGTTCGCTCGCGAAACGGACTTCTCGAGACGAGGTAAAAGACGGGCAAATACGCGATCACACCGTACACGTACCTACACAAAGAGTTTAGCGCATTCGAGGCAAACGGCATCCTCGTCAGTCGGACGACTCGTTCCATCGCGGGGTTTCTCAAGTTTACGAAATTGAGGTTCGTTGACACGTCGCTTCGTCGACGAAATTTCCGTACGCCCGATTTCCAAGTGCACTTTTTTTTTTGTTCGGAGTTGGGTTTAGTTTTGAAAATTTTTTTTTTTTTTTCGTTTTTTTGGGTTTTTATTTTTGACGACTCGAAGAACGATTCCGACACGATGGGGCCAATGAAAGTGAGAAAACTTCGAGCGTCGAAAGAATTGAGAGACATATTTGTTTTGTATGAAATGGAAAGTGGATGTTGATTCCTGTTGCTATCATATGTTGACTTTTTTTCAGGAGTTTCGGTGCAAATCGTAACCCTTGAAGTTTTCAGGTTGATAATGGACTCGTGGAAATTGTAAAATTATAATTTGACAAAGTTCTGAGTTTCATTCTGAATTTTGTGAATTTCTAGATTTAGATTTCGAAATTTCGAAATTCAGAATATAAATGATCTAAATTTCTAATTCTAACGATTCTAAATTCAATTCTATGCTAAAATTAAAATTAAAAAAAAACAATTAAACTAAATAAAAAAGTAAAAAAAATTCTTTTATCAAACTAAATTAAAAAAATAAAAAATAAATAAAGTTTCGGACAATAATCAAACTAGAGAAAACAAAAAAAAAAAAGCTCGTCGCTTCGGAAGTTTTCGTTCCAGCAACGAAAACTTCCATCTCGCTGTTTCCTCATTTATTTCTCCATCATTTTTTTTTATCGTCCATCGTAGATCGAATTTTCTCCGCCTTTTGATAGCGACGAAGTGCCATTTCGCGTGAACTCGCGACACACGCATATATCGATACAGAACGCCGCGCCAATTAATTGACTCTTTTCCAATGAGGTATCGAAAGCCCCCCTCCCCTCGCCCCTTCCCCCACAATTCCATCCCTTGTTCATTCCGTTCCCCCTCTCCCGCTCCTATTCTCATTTATCAACGTTTCATATCGCGGAGACCATGAATATACGGTTTGATTGCTAGCTCGGGATATCTTTTGACCAGGCTCCGGTTTCGCGATTCCGCGCTGTGTGCGCGCGAATGAGGAAAGAGAGGCAGGATGTGTCGGGCGTGCCGGGAGGAAAAGTAACGTTACGAGAGATCCCCCCCCCCCTTCCCTCCCGTCATTCTTTCGATCTTTTTCGATTTGCATACACATACAAACAAATGCGTAAATCCACAATTATATATAGATATATATATATATACACTACCGCTCACAAGTACTTGGCCACCCGAATTTTATTCAAGTTACAAACAAATAATTAAAAAAAAAAAACCTACCGTAAAACGGGGCTTCTTTGCACATATTTCGATGGTTTTTTAGGAATTACTTTTTTTTTTCAAAACCAAAATTAATGATGTTTTTGTTCCAACAGAACAGAATGTGTCCTTTAACTATCAATTTCATACCAATATCAAGCCCTACAGCCCCCCCCCCCACAAGTATATATTTTTTTTTATTTATGTGTCAAAGTAACCCCGACGTGGGGTTTCTTTGACAAGGCATTAAAATGGAAGCAACGTCAAAGATCTAAAGTGTAAGGATTACTTTGAGATCATTTTGATGAAAAAATATTAATATTTTATGTATTTTAGGGAAAATTTAAATAAACAACGAGTTATTCAGATCAGTCATTTTTATCATCACTTAGGTTATAAAGTTATAGGCACTTAATTAGTCTTGTAATTATTATCTTTGGAATTAACACACATTAACATTATAACAATCATC